>OX463849.1:20893742-21167968 GCA_949825065.1 Odontocerum albicorne | reverse complement strand
AACAAGGGTTAATTCCACGCGCCAGGAAAATAAATCACCATCACGTCATGTCTCTATTAAAGAAGGAAGATATTAGAGTTCTCTACTTCATTATATTCTGCCACACATATTTAGCTTCAGTCACGTTCATACGCCTCGTCAAGTATATTCATTCTTCTGTTATAATGTATTTTCATTTCTCTCTCTCTTTCAGAATTTTTATTTATTTAACTAACTCACTGACAGTTGATAATAATTCGATTAATTTGTCAAATGGTTAGCAAGTGGATACCCCCAGTTTGATTACTGGCGGACTCACTTCCAGAATGATTTTATTCTTAGAGCATTTCACTCCTGAATTTGTCACGTGATTTTACTCTTAGAGCATTTCACTTCTGAACGTGTCATTAAGCAATACAAAAATTGCACTATATCGAACTTTGTCGAACGAAATGATGTAGCAAATAAAACATGCATATAAATTGAAACTCTGATCTTCATGCTATCGAAACTTGGAGTTCAATTTTTCAAGATTGTGTTTGAAGTGCAACAGCTAGCACACTATAAACCTATTGTGACGCCTTTCAACACATCGGGAGTTGCGGATTCGATTCTTGTTGGAACTCATATTTTCTTAAAAAATATATTTCAATCTGATACTCGCGGCTTTTTTGACATCTTTCTGAATGATTAGAAGGGATTAACAAATGGCAACAAGGCCGACAGGCTGTAATATATTCAAACATAATAAAATAAATAGTTGGAAGAGATTGCCACCTGGCAATAAACCCGTCAGATTGTATTGCAATAAAAGTGTTAAATAAATAAATACAAAACAGAGTTTTTACAATTTCCTCTTTTAGAATTTGATTCATGTGATAGTTTCATATTTTCAATAGATCGTCGCAAACTTCTCGTATCATGTATATTACTCGCATATATCGTCGTTGTTAAGGAAACAGTCATTAATTACCATTTTCGCTCAAAATGAGACTTTGCATTATTTGAATCAAAAGCACAAATCTCTATCATTCTAAAAGTAAAAAAAACGGCATTATTTAAGTCAATAGCGAAGTTAGGCCACTAAATAAATCATTGACTGTAAAAATTGATTGTTTCATTGTATGGAAAAAGTCATTTTATTACTTGATGAGCTCCATAAAGTCTAAATGTAATTAATGACTTTTCCCTTAACAAAGACGATATTATTTTCGTAAATATTTATTCATTCATTATTTCTAAACAACCACAACATCTCAATGCTTTCATCATCTTAAGCACTGCATTATCTTTCAATCTACATTATTTCCTAGTATCATCATTCTTTATTCTTTATATGTTTTTCACGCATTCTACGCAACGTCCTCATGTCTACCGCATGTATCTTACTTTCATAACATTTTGTCACGTTCAAGTTTTGATTGCATACACTAATGATGGGAACACAATTCATTATGGACAGTCAACTTTGCTTCTATTGAAATGCTCCGATCAGTCAACACATTGTATAACCCACCATTCACTCCATTGCTTGTTGCTATTATTCTTACAATATCACAATTCGCATGAAAATCCGATGCGGACACTCTTCCTAGATACAAAACGTCTTCAATTTACTCTAATATTTCGTTAATTAAATCTTCTTTGATATAAACACACATTCCACCTTTGTCAACGTAAAACTCATTAACGCTACAACCCATGAAGACTCTTTACCCCTTCGGGATATATCGCTACTATGTTACTATTTGTCAGCTGCATTTCTTATCTAACTCGTCACTCTCAGTATGTATATGATTCACATCCATCTTTCTGTTCCATCCTAACATCAGGCTAATAATTCTTCTATGTTTTTTTTTATTCCTAACCATCCATATAAGATATCCTCTTTTTACTTCAGTGGAGCATCAGCAATGAAAGACATTATTGAGATAATTTTAAGTAATTGAAAGTACAAAATCATAATTAACTATGTATCGGCTCGAGTTAAAGGGTAGGCAACGGACTGAGAGTGATGCAAAGGTCAGGGATTAATGGTGGCTAAGCAATGTTACTCAGTGGTATTTTTGCAATAACAAAATACCAAAAAGACGCATCAAAACCCGCTGGATTGTCGAAATCCAAAAGACCCTTCCTCGTCAAGCATGGCGAGGAATTGTAAGGGATGGGGACGTTATGATGAGGCTTTCATCCTGCAGTCGATATACAACGACTGAAAGTGAAACGAAAGAAGAGTAGGCAATAGAGTAAATAATGAATTATACAATGTGTTTACTGACCGGAGGATTTTATGAGAGCAAAGTTGACTGCTCATAATAGAATATTCGTCCCATCATTACAATAATGCAATCGAAATCATAAGAGTATGTGATGAAAGTAAAATAAATACGGTAAAAATGCGTAGAAAAACAATGTATGACAGAATAAGAAATTATGATTTTAAGAAATAATGCGGATTGAAAGAAGGTGACGATGAAGGAGACGTTAGAGAAGTGTCCTTAGTAAAGATTGATTCGTTGATATCTCACTGAGGTGATTGAGAAATGGCAGGCTATATAGGATTGAAAATTATTTTTCTAAAGTGTAGATGGACTGGCAATATACAAGCTTTCGAAAGGGTTTTTTGTCCTTTTGAGTGAAGTTACAATTTCTAAACAGAAGCCCCTTTTAAGTTACGTTGAAATGAATTATATTTTATATAAGGATTACAGGCTCGTCAACGTCTTTTAAATTGGTTGCCTGCGTGCTCTGCAAACATAGCAAATAAAGGCGCAACGGTCCTATGTCGGATGCTAAGAATGTTTGCAAGGTATTCAGTTGTCATCTTCCTTTCAGTGGAGATTTGGCTCTTTGCCAGCATCCCTGCCGAGCTCGGTAGAAAGTCACTTTGAGTTTATTTCAAAACAAGGATTCTAAATCTCTAGACTGTATTGTTTATTTTGTGATAGAGTTCTGAAACGCGTTTTAATTTACTATCTATTCACCCAAATATTGCATACTTTTTTTACTACCCCCTTTTCAATCACCATGATTTAGATTTTAAAACATTCATTTTCAAATATTTTTCTTCACATTTCTATGGTTCAAATGGTTCGCTGTTACTTCGCAAATAGCAGAATTATTTCACTTGAATGCAAATATATGTGGCTGATTTATTGCTTTAAAGTAATTTCTTCAAATCAACCAGGTTTTGTTCAATAATTATTATATCCTCAGTGAGATACAGGCCAAAGCCAAGTTTACTGGGGGCACGACAAATAAAAGGCAACAAACCCAGGTCCATTATAAATGTGTATTCAAATTAAATTACTTGTTGTTTTTTCGCAAATTGTGTATTTTATAGATTTCTTGTCGTGTATAAATAAATTATTTTTTTTAAAAAGTTGTCATAATCACGTCTTTAATATAGTGTATGAAAACATAATCATCTCTTTAATATAGTGTATGAAAACATAATCATCTCTTTAATATAGTGTATGAAAACATAATCTTGTCTTTAATATAGTGAAAACAATGCATGAAAAAAACTAATTAAAAAAATAATGAAAAATGAAAATATGAAAGGGAAAATTGGATTTACTATTATACTCGTATATACTGCGACTTGTATGGGAGCTTAGGAATAGGAGTATTTTGTGAAAAATAATGCTTCTTTAGTTTATTCTTAAAGATTGATAACTAGTACATATATAGCACATCTGATTGTACTTGGAAGATCATTCCAAAGATGAGCCGAGTGAACCATAAAAAATGGTTGCGTTTCTATACAAAGGATTCTGTTGTCACCATATCGGAGAGATAGTCCATGCTCAGAAAGAAAGTAGATTTTTTTCACATACATACTAAGTTCAGCTTGATTGTATAACACTCCAAAAAGGTTTGATGGAAAGTGGATATTTCTTCGCTCTCTTTAAGCCATTGGTGGTTGGCACATTATTGGAATACTTGATCACATTTTTTTAGATTAAAAATAAATAAACATTTTGTAGCTTTTCAACATATATTGCCATATCAAATTAAGGACAAGATGAGATTTCGGCATAGCAAAATTCTATTTTGGATGGGGAAGCAAATGCGCAATCTGTTGAGAGAATGGAAATTTGCGAAGAGTTTGCACCTAACTCGGAGATGATTACGCTGACTCAGAGATGATTACGCTGACTTGGAGATGATTACGCTGACTCGGAGATGATTAAGCTGACTCGGAGATGATTACGCTGACTCGGAGATGATTAAGCTGATTCGGAGATGATCACTCTGACCCGAAGATCATTACGCTGACTCGGATGTGATTACGCTGACTCGGAGATGATTACGCTGACTCGGAGATGATAACGCTGACTCGAAGATCATTACGCTGACTCGGGTGTGATTACGCTGACTCGGAGAGGATTACGCTGAATCGAAGATGATTACTATACACTGACTCGGAGATGATTACTCTGACTAGAAAATTCATCGACAAGGATTCTCAGACTTAGAACATATCAGGAATACTTGTTCACCAAAATATCACATCAGCTTTTCCCAAATTTAATAAGACTATCTTATCGATACTGAAAATATTTGATTATTATCTGCAATTCAGCTTCTCGGTCTTGGGACAAACAATTTAAAGAAAATGTGAATTTGAAACGAAAGAGATAAGACGTAACTGTATTTCGTATAATCCAATTCCGGATGATTTATTTTGTATTCCTTTGTAACTTCGATTCACCGGCAACAATTTTATCCTGGTAAACGTCACTTTGGATTATTTTGCAAGTGTGATTTGGGTCGGAGCTCAAAAGATTAAGAAGCACTGCCTCGCAGAGAGGGGCAGGCATAATAAGACAATAGTAAAATACTATATCAGTTTGATATATGTGTATGAGTACAACGGGTGCTTAACCACTTGTTAACATTCAGTTTCTTAGATCTTCTGCATATGTTTGTATTTTATTTTTTTATTTGCCATATTTGTTGGTTAGTTTAATTGACAGTTTTTTAATTGATGAGGGAAAAAATAAAAATAAATAGTAACATATATAACAAATCATGGACGAAAATTCGACAAAACAAATCTATAAGTGATAGTAGAAGATTGATGATAAAACAAGGTATCTTTATTATAATTTTAAGGTCAGCTCAGAAGAGAGAACGTCAGTAGTTCACTTCATAATCAATTTAAAAGAAACAAGAGGAAGAGGAGCAGAAGATCTAAGAAACTGAATGTTAACAATTTAAAAGAAACAGATCGAACGTGTACGGAGAGATATGTTCTAGACCGGGTGGTGGTGAAGGAATTGTCCAGAGATCGAAATAAGTGGATTTTTACTCATTTCAAACAAAAACAGACAATTTTTAAATAATATCAATGATTAAAATCACAAATTTTCGGTCATGTTTACAACTTGGTAATATGCTTAAATTATGGAGGGGGAGTAAAAACTCTCATTCTTCCTTCAGTTCAGCCACTACCCTTCCAAACCTTGATAGCATTGAACTTAATATGCCCCTAGCTCACTAGTGTTGTATTCTGAGTATATTCTCTCTTCCGGGTAAAAAAGCCTATGTTATTCGTAAATGTTACTACGCTGAACTAAGCAACTATAATAAAAAAGAGAGAAAAAACACTTACATTAATTCGTTCCAGAGTTGCAGATGAGATGAGTACACAAGATCATTTAAGATTTTATAAAGTATTTTTCTTAGTCGTGTGGCTTATGGCTGAATGTCGTAGTATCTGATGATCTGGAACAGAGCGGATATTTCGCTTTCACTCCCAGTCCTGAACCATGATGGGTACATCACTCAATTTGGTCTCACTACCTTGACCATCATCTTGTTCGTCGCTTCACATCACTTTCAATCAATGCTAGATTCTCCAAACTTCTAAGTGTGACATTATTCTCTTGCTACATGTCGTTGACATCCTTTCTTTGACCTGTAGGTCCTGAAGGATGATCATATTGGTGGGTCTTGCAGTCTGTGAGATGTTAAGCTTTTTGTGCCAACACCATATTTCACAAACATCCATCAAATCTGTTTCCATTATTCTCAACGTTCATATTTCCACTCCAAAGAGTGCTTTAGAGAAAACCAGAGTTCTCCTCAGACGAATTTTGATGTTGAAAAGTATACTCGTCGACCGATGTTTCCATACCTTTATAAGTTGTAGATTTTGTTACACTAATTTGTCTCTGAATCTCTACTTCAAAAACTCCATCTTTTGAGGCTAGTGCTCTTAGGTAGATATATTTGTCGACCTCTTAATAGTTTCTAAGCGAAGTGCTTCCTGTCAGCTGATTAATCGGTCAACTATTAATATTTTGGTCTTTATCGTCCTGTCGTGTAGCTCATGACTGGGCATCTTGACTCCCACGATAGCCTTTGATAACTCCTTTTCATTCATCCCTGCACTCCGTGGTTCGAAGGGCAGTTGTTAAGGGTATTATGGTTGTGTCTCTCATTTAGTCAATCCAACGCATTGGGATTATTCCTCTTTTGTTTCATTCTTCCACGCCTCCAATAATCACAAACCTCTCCAAACTGTCTCCTTGGCCACGAGCAATGTGCCCAAATAATCGGAGGACTCGTCGAAGGTATATTGTCGGCAATCTGTCAGTGATTCTCAGCTCTTCGAGAATGGAGGCGTTAGTTCACCTTGATATCCATGCAATTTGTAACATCCTTCTCCAGCACCACACTTGAAATGCATCTTTTCTACATCTCTCACTTGCTCTCAGAGTTCAAGTTTCCGCGCCATACATGAATATAGTGAAGGCGAGTGACTTAACTAGACGTTTCGTCGTGATGATTTTGGTCTTAGTTTTGTTTATTTCAAGACTTAACTTCGGGCGTTTTATATCTACTCGATTAATAAGTTCCGCTACTTCATCTTCGTTATTACCGATTAAGGTTGTATCAACTGTGAATCTTACATTATCATACTATATACAGTTTGCGTAATTTATAAAATAACACAATTTTAAAAGTACATTTACAAGTATCAAGCGAAAAAAAGTCTATGATGGTTGACAAATCTACTAAAATATTACACTAAATTTGGGATCCTTTCCAAATATTATATATCAGTATCAACTAGTTTCGCTTGGCTCAGTAATACAATTATATGATAAAATTAATTCAATATGTACACTCCAATTTATCAACTTTGTATGGGAGTGTATGCTTAAAACAAGTAAATTGAATTTGGTGGTGGAATATACCGCTTTTAGGCTTCGATACAATATTATATGGTATCTGATACATTAAATGTTTATTTACATTTTATTAAGATTTTTTTTTTTAATATCCAATATACTATGCGTATCCAGAAAGTAAGTGTACTGAGGCTCTCACGACCGGATGGATTTTATTTTCGACATGTTGGCTACACTTCCGTGTAGCCTGACCCTTCCCCTCCGCAACGAGACCGGTTCGAGGTCAGTACGTTGAGAAGTGTCGACACGACAACACGTTTCGTGAAAAATGTCAATCCAATCTCCCGCCAAGTGCGAAATACGCGGCGTCATCCGTTATCTCGTTTGGAAAGGAAAACCTCCGGTTGAGGTTTATAATGAGGTGAAAACTGCATATGGTGAGAAAGCTATGAATCGTACGAGTGTGTACAAGTGGTGTCTCGAGTTTAAAAACGGTCACGTAGCACCTCTTCACCCTCCGCCAAAAAGTTCAAAACCACAATTTCAGCCAAGAAAATCATGGCATCCGTGTTTTGGGACTGTCAAGCCATAATTTTAATTGAATATATGCCTCAAGGGGAGACCATCAACTCTGCAAGATACTGTGAGACCCTAAAAGAATTGCGGAGGGTGATTCAGAACAAGAGGAGAGACATGCTGACAAAGGGAGTCTGCCTGCTGCACGACAATGCCAGACCACACATGGCCAACGCCACGAAGGAACTGCTCGCCTCGTTTAAATGGGATGTCCTGAACCATCCCGCGCATTCCCCTGACCTAGCACCTTCAGATTACTATCTCTTTACCTCCCTGAAGCTGCACATGGGTGGAAAAAGGTTTTCAACCGACGAGGAGGTAAAGGAGGAGGTGGAGAAGTGGACGGAGGGGTTGGCGGGAAACTACTTCGAGGAAGGCATAAAAAAGTTGATACCCCGCTTCACCACCTGCATTGAGAGGAATGGCGACTATGTCGAAAAATAGCTTACATATGTACTAGCAACCACGTAATTTTTTTGTTTAAATAAAAAAAATTGTAACCTACAAAAATTCAGTACTCTTACTTTCTGGATATGCCTCGTACGTCATTTACAATTTACATCGTTTTAATGAAAATGTGAACCATACATAACAACACAAAAAACACTGTTTTGTAGATATAGTGAACCACTTCGCAAAGGCGAGGCCTGTGATGAAGTGGTTTCATTCTTTAATCACAATCTTCGTGTATATTTTATTTTAATACTAAAGCACTCGGCTGACATATGTTATTCATACTTAATATCCTAAATGATCACATACATAATTACAACTACATTAAATCATGTCCTACAACTCCACTTAAACCACTCTACATTCGTATCAGTCATTCACCCATATGCCCAAGTGGAGACCTCTAAAAGTTCTTTACTCCACGCTTTCTCCCATAAAAAAATTATTAGTTTTGTTACATTGGTACGCATTTCTCATAAAAAGAAAGAGGGTTTTATCTCTTTTCATATATACGTACATGCTGTGGTGCTGGCAGCATCTGCTGTGTGATGCTTACTGATAATTCCATCATAAAAGAGCTGCGGAGGAGGAAAGACACTCCTTCAAATGTATGAATCTATTAAAAAACAGTTCGTCATATGTATAGCTAGAATAACCCTGCCAGTCTGGAGAAGCTGCTGGTGATGAATGTAGTTGAGAGTACCAGGTTATGTTATCAAACAACTATCAGGTGAAGTAATCTCATGAAGGATCATCACGCCCTAAAGGAACGTTTCCATGATATAAATAAAGGGAGTTTCAAAATAAAGTCTAAGAAGTTCCTCAACTAAGGGCCGCACCCACCACCTTTCTATTCTTATACTCAACGTACTCGTATATATTTTCTTTGTAATATTTTAATCTGTCGACAATAGTGGATTCAAATTCAGAGTAAGAGCACCATTGATGAGAGTCTGCTCTCTAAACTGCGCTATATACGTGTATACATTGTCCTTTCATTAATATCATTATTATTGTTATTATTATGTTGATTTTGGATCTGTAATGTTGCTATAATCCTCCATTGGAGGAAGACCACTAGCTGTCTATAAACTGTTTAGGTGGGCTTTTTGGAATGCGATGTCCTGCGAGGATCTCGTGTGCCGCTTTCTACGGGATTCCGTCACTGCCTATCCATATTGTCGAAGCAGTACTGTCTTCTATTCCTGTTCCATCTTACTATTATATGTTATATCAGAATCTCTCTCATCAGAGAGATCTGTACAATATATCTCTCTGATGTGAGAGATTCTGACATTTCATTTATTATTTATTAAAAAAATAACTCAACAAATTAAATACCTAAGTACACCTTTTACGTCTTATTCAATATAACATACGCGTAGAACTATAATGTACTCAGCGCAATACTTCAGTACATATATATTTTTATGGTTTAACCCAGGAAAAGCATTTTATATCAATTTGTAGAAATGTACAGTACATACAGCGACAAAAATGCGCCACACTCGGTAGCGCACTCTATCAAATCAGATATACTCGTAGATAGGCAGTATACAGTGGAACCCCTTAATTCGGGCAGCGGGCACACAGCCAACACAGGCGGATTTCACGATAATATTGAAATAGAAACCATTTCAATTACTGCCGCTAAATTCAGGAAGACAGAATATACTCGTATATGTTACATTAGTATTTTTCTAATATTCAGGTGTTAATATATCATATAACATAAGATATTTGATAAAGTTATTAATTCAGTTTTCTTGGAACAAATTGATGAATTTTACTATTTGGGCAGTATTTTCTCAGATGATTGATGAATTACGAAATTAGAATATAAAAAAAATAAACAAATATGATATACTCGAACCGGATATAATCAAAATCTGCTAAGATGATAATGTACATAATCATATTTTAGTAACAACTTTGATACATGGGAGGGAAATATAGACTTGGAAAAAGATTGAATGAAGCTGAATAAATGCTGTAGAAATTAGTGTACTGAGAAGAATACACATATTAAATAATATTTCCGAGTTATAGGTTAGTCAGGAGAAATCCTTAATATAATATTATGATTTCAAAAGCTACAGAAATGTCAAATGTGGTATCTATTGTATTTTGTTTAAAATCCCACATCACGACTTTTTGAAACTAATTTGTTAAAAACCAGGGATATAAATTGTCAGCATTGTTTCTGCTTATCAAAATATATTTAAACCATATACAATTAAACTGCTTATAAGAGTCATGTGAAGAGATTGTTCTTGCTGTGATGAATTGAGAAAATTGTATGGATTTGATATATATTGGTGATGGGTTCATTTTGCATGGTTTTATTCCATTGTATATCACTACTTACTCGTATATGTCAATGTTAAATTTTGGTTGATATTTTTTTTGCAATTTTTTGTAACAAAGATAATTAGCTCCATAACACCGTTTCCTTGTCGAGATAGGCAGAAAATAAATAATGCCAGAATTTCTTATCGCAACAATCCTTTACATTCATACATCTTCTCATATAGCTTTTATGATTACTTAGACTCTTTACAAATTATTTATTGTAGATTATGAAATATTGTAACAAATAAATTAATATTCATACAAAAAAAAGGTTAACTTTAGTCTGAGTTGAAATTAAAGAACTCGATAATACTCGAATATGCATTTGATGAAACATTTATCAATAAAATGGTTAGTGCATACAGATAAATATTTTCAAATATCAATGAAAAATGTACCCAGTTATATTTGAAATTCCAAATCTGTGGATTAGAAAGCAGAAATATTGGGAATAGAACAAATAGTAAATGTATTCTGGAAACTTAAATTTAAGATATTCTGTTATGTGAAAGTATAATTGAGAATTTTAACATTCATGAATTCAGAGCACAAATTTGAGGCAAAATAATTAGCAGTGTCCGTATTTTTCAATGTGTGTTTTATTAAAGTTATATGTTAAATTCTTCACCTAATATTACGATCCTTTTTTATTCCAAATGTTAGTATCTGACAAAGCAATTAAATTTCAAACTGAAGGGTTCAATGAGAGATATACTATATTAAATATACTAATTTTACATTCATCAGTGCGTTCTTCTACTCGAATCTCTTATTCAATCATGTATGTTATTACTGTATTAGCTTTTCGTTATATACATTACAACCTGCCGGGTATATTGCTATGTGACAATCTCTTCCAAAAGGTCAGAAAGATGTCAATGAGATTTTTGACATTTTTCTGTCTTATTGAGTAGCAAATATGTCAAGTCAAAACCAAACCGAAATCCTATTTAAACAAATCTGGATTCCAAAGACAATCGAATCTACAACTCCCGGGTTTGGAGACAGGCTTCTTACCATCTAGGCCATGGAGGTCGTCTCTTTTTAAAGATAGTATTGATGTTTTTTTATATATTTTAATGGTCACATATTGAAATTGAACAATTTTATAAAAAACACTTTTTTATATTCTGTAAATGTTTTTTTTTTTGTTATTTAAAAAAATATTTATTTGTAATGCATCCATACGGCAGGGGGCGAGTATAAAGTCTCCGGTAAGTGATGCTATATGCAAATATAAAGACCAGTTCAGTAGATTTTTCTAATTTCTTTTACAATTTGTTTTCTCTTTAATGGCTGGGATTTCGAAATTTGTTCAAGAAAGTTTTTCCTTATGGAACCCCCTAGAGCCTCTTTATATTAAGCATTAAGAAATATGACTCATATTTATTTACAAAAAAAAAGATTTTTTTTATCAATTGATAGTGTCATGAAATATTTTTTTTTCTTAGAATTCAATTGCTGTTTAACATAATGATGTTTTTTCTCTCATTTTTGAAAAAAACATTTCTAAATACCATACTTCTCCTTCTACCGTCTCTTACACTTCCTATACGTATTTCCTTCTTTCAAGAATATGATTCACTAGATTCAACCATACTTTTGTCGGTATTCATCTACTACGTCTTTCACTCATACACTCACTGCTCACCAATGTTCCTAATTCAGTAAAGTAAATTAGTCTTTGTAAATTGACTTGTTTTTCCAAGTATATTATAAACAATTTTCCAAGTATATTATAAATCGACTCTTTAAATGACAAGTTTTGTCGTACATAAAACTTATTCATACAAAATCGTAAAAGCATTTCAATGTGTTTCCAATTTATATAGCTGCAATATGAAAAGCACTGAAAGAAGACTGGAAATAAAAAATCGCCTCGACAGAAGACCACATATTCACATTTGCGAGTATAATCAGATATTTGAAAAGGTTTCTAAAATATTTTCATTTAATATTTGCACATAATGTTTACTACAAACAAAATGTTAAAACTTTCGAATATTCATGTAATACATGGAAACGTTCATTTCCATTGCAATAGGATCGACCTTCAGGCTAAAAACGGTAAACATTTCACAGGTCTTTTCCTCGAAAACCTGCCCTTAGGGGACACCGTACTTTGACCCTTGAATTTCTTAAGCTTGGTACGTATAAACTTTTAAATATATGTGTTTATATCAAGAACTTTTTACTTGGAACGAATTTTATCTCAGACATGAACTGCGTCTCTGTCCAGTAAAGGTTATCCTACCTTCAAGTTAAAATGATAATATATACATACGTATGAAGTTCAAATTTAAAGGGTAGAATATATATATTATCTTTTTTTAAATTACATTTTTTTACATGTGACATTTAAGGTCGTATTATTAAGTTCATAGTTTTTACAAGAAATTATAAAAAGAAAGGTATCGTTTTTTTAATGATTTTACCCTAAATAGTCAACCTGCCTTTGTATTTACACCATTGTAAATTAAAATTATAAGACGTAAGAAGTTACAGGTAGTCCATGATTTTCGATTGATTATTTTATTCATACATATTTTGTAGTTATACGTTAATAAGTGACCATTTTAGTTTTCTATATTAATCTAGAATTTTTTTACAAATCACAATTCAAATAGTCAGTCTTATGAATTGATTTAACATGAATGTTAACAACGAAAATGTTAGTGAAATGTTTGAATCTAATTTAGGTATTTTGTCTTTTAAAAACCTACGAGTAAATTATATATATAGTGGGGTATGAATCTTACAAAAAATAATTTGCTACAGATAAATTTTAATAAGTTAAACATGAATGTGAAAAAATTGCTTTTGAATTTGGTCTAAAAATAAAAAAAATACTTACCGGACAACCTAATAGCTTATGTATTCATACGGTACTCCTCAACGTGTCCGAATGGATGATGTAGACTTGTTAAATGTCGTAGGTGTGATACAACATTGTCTTCGATCCCAATTATAAAACCTTTGGAATAGCAAGTGTTTCATAGTTTGCTTTCGTACGTGTTGGAATACTACTATACGTAGATAGGTAATAACAATCACACACGTCTAGCGCGTGCGAGAATAGTTACCAGATGAACTATTTAATCAGATTAAATTAAATTGGCATCTTTTTTTGTTATTATTTTTTTGTGCGAAAATCAGTATCTCACTAACTAGGTCACGGAGCTTATCATTCCTTACAAAAGACTAGTAACACCAAAGGATCAGGAAGGGTAACGTACATACGATGATGATTTCTGAAAAATCATGACTTTAGTGAAAAAAAAGAGAATGAAATATATATCAATTTACGAAAGAAATTTTATGTCAGATTAACGATGCAAAAATATTGGAGAAGTAACCGTGTAAGAGTGTGTTATTTTGAGCGTAAAATATTACTTTTCCTATAAGCAAAGAATAAACGACGCAACCTCCCCCCCACGTTTCTCGTTGAGACCATTTTCATAAATTTGAAAGTTTGTCACCACATTGCCCCGAGTTGTAAATTTGCTCGAGGCGCTTTCCTATCGCACTTTTCTGTTTGCGCAAAGTTTCAGCGAGAGCTTGCATTAAGGATTTGTGTTTTGTAGTAAATAAAACGCCATTTTATTCCGGACAAAAATAATAGATATATCTGGTTTATATATTATATAAGAGCTGAGAGTACAAATATACAAGATACACCAATACATCTTTAAACTAAAGCTTCTTCAATTTAAGTAGAGATACAACAGTCTCCGCTGAGACTAAATGTAAAGACTAATTGGCCAGGTTTGATATTTTTTGGCGTGCAATTGGCGCATTAAAGATAAGTTTGCCAATCAAGGTTTGAAATAGGATATAGTATTTTTTCTAGAAGTATTTGTTTATTAAAAAACTTAAATAATATATTGTATTGTATATTGCCTAACTGAACCACAAAAGTTCTCTTTAACCAAAGAGATTTGGCCGCAATCGATTCTTAGTTAGTTTGTCAAACTAAAATACTTGAAGGCCCCCACGGCTTGGAATTAATTTGGTAAGGACGTTTGATGTGAACCGCAGCAACTTATTAATTTGCTCCAGCTTGCCGCGATTAGTTAAGTTCTTATTAATCCAGTTGGGAAAATTACGTTCTCTAATCCGAACAACAATAATATTATGAACTTTTAATAATAAATCATTTTCACAAAAATTAATAAACATTTCAAAATAAACTTCCTGATAGACCTTCAGACTCATTCTTCAAGTGTAAGTATTATACATCATAAGCTTTATTCACGCTTAAAAGCAACTCAGGTTGATAAAATTTACCAATTCACCGGTATTACCTCATCAGTAGAAGTTATGCAGCTGATCTAGAAAGAACAAAGTCTGTTCATAATCCAAGGCATCCCTTATATGGTAGCAATATCGAGATATACTACATAATACGAGTATAAAATATGCGAAGTCTGAGAAGACCAAGAAAAATCTGGTACTACCAAAATAATCAAATTCTGAAAAACACAAAATGGATTTTCACAAAGTTAAAGCTAAAGAAATAAATATTAAACTTAATATTCATTCGTAAAAGTTTTGGAGTTAACTTTGAGGGTAGTTCATATTAAATTATTTAATAATAAATCATATGTTATTCCACTTATTATTCTAATAACATAGGAATTATAAAATTTCCTGCCTGCTCGAATAGGGGTATGGCGTGATGTTGATGATGACGATTTTCGATGTGGAATGCGGGGAAGTACCCAAAACAAGGGCTAAATACACTACTATATCTTTCATTGTTCACAGTTTTCACATGGTCTTAATTTGGACGATGCCCAAAACGGGCTTACAAAGTTCTCTCTCTTGAAAAATGACCCTGAAAAAATAATTTTGTAAACGGTTTAACAAGCGCACTGACAACGCAAGCACAATAGTCATTTTCTTCAAAACAGCTTAATAAGTTTATTTTTTAACAAAATATATTTGGTTTATTTTATGTTGGATAGGTTAACGTCACCACAAACGCAACCAGGAGGAAGATAACGGGATACTTAAAAGAAACACTATTGAAAAATCTACCAATTAATTAGCATCGCCCTACAAAATATTCGTATAAGAGGTACAGTTGACCTAGAAAGAACAACGCAAGTTCAGAACCCAAAATATCCTTTATATGGTCACCAACCAGCAATATCGATATTGGAATAGTTTAAGCCCGCTTTCTGATGTAGAAAGAAAAAAAACATCTGATGACTGGACAGAACTCTCAGAATAGATGGCACCAGGCGACCAACTGGTTTGGCTAACTTGGAGAGCCCTGAATGGACTTCTAGTAGTATTGATTAATTGCACGGGGAACATGTAAATATGGAGTTTGAACTAAATGAGCATTGAAATTGATTGTAGGGCTATACAGGACTCACAACACACGCTAACTTGTTCGAAGATTGGAACTACATGATCGGAGCAAGACCTGATTGATGCAAATGAAGAGCGATCTCTGGCGCCTCCTACTGGAAACACGCGGAGTAAATAAAAATTGAGAGTTTGGATACGAAAACAAAATGAGCTTTATTAATTAAACTGTTGTATATATTTCACAAGTACGAGGCTTATGTACGTGACACATGAAAAAAAATTGTACCAAAATAGAAAATTGTACCAAAATGTTCCCTCTGCCTACCTTAATAGAAACATGACGTGTTGGTGATGAGGATAATGATGATGTTTGTAATTAAAAATACAATCCTATGTTTATGTTTTTCTCATGCGGATGAGGATAAGTCTCTAATAGCAGAATAGTGCAGTCACATAGTTCTATCTCTTAAAAAAAATGCTGAAGGAAGGAACTTCGTGCTCGATCAACCAAACGCACCTACAACCGCATTGTGGGGTTTATTCCTTAAATAACACTTGAAAATTATAATTACAAAATCTACATATATTTCATTTTACACCGATACATATCAGAATAATTGTATCAAACATTTTAAAACAAAATAAACATGAAATATTGGATTGTTTGAAAAACTTTGCTAAGGCCAACACAAATATTTCTTGTTTAGATAATCCTCACTGCGGAAAAGGTCGCCCATATTCGTGACTTTTTATTCCATTAGTCATGCTGCAGGCATATTATTTAGTGTTGTGGACTGCAATACCTAATGCCATATAATATTGTATATTTAATATTCGTAGAGAACTAGGAAGGTCGGACACGCAACTCTTCAGCCTTTTCGCTAACTCGGTAATCAACTTGTTTTAAAATATGATTTAATTTTAACCCCTTGACTTCCTTGAATAATTTTTGAAGACTATTCGATTCGAGAGATTATTCCGTTAAAAATTCGATCACTCTTGAAATTCATCCCAATAATTTATGTAACTAACCATAACACCAAAAGGGCTATATTTTAAATTAATAAATTACAGGTCGTCAACACTACTAAATTAATTCAGGTGGAATACGATAAAAAATGTAGATGTAACAGCCAGAACTTAAATAATAAATAACAAATCTCCTTTCTGCTAGAATATTGCACTGTTAATGGTACTTCTGATGTTTGGAGAGATATTAAGGTTATTACGACGAAACAATTATGTATTATGAAGTCCAATCCTAGTTAGTGTCCAATATACTCGTAGATTAAAAAACCAGTAGTTTTCAAAAGAAATGTGAATTAATGGTACTCTTCATCATTATCATTGCCCCCCTCTTCTCCCTTCGAATCGGAGTTACAGTCTCGCCAGCGCTGATATCCAACCATTAATTTATTTAACACTTCCCTGCATACCAATCTGGTGGGCTTATTGGCAGGGGGGTAATCTCTTGCAACCTAACAGGAAAAAGTAAATAAAGGAAGTTACATGGTTGCAACAATTATTATTATTAATTTGTACAAATATAAATAACTACAATAAAAGTGAGATACCATCAATTGACGGAAAAAGGAAGAGATGTAGAGAAAAGGAAAATTGAGAGTTTTTTCGATTACTTTTTAAAACATACTAATGACGGAGTGAGTCTAACATTAGTTGGTGACTGGTTTCAGAGTCTTACTGCATGGACATTAAAGAAATACGTAAAAAAAGAAGGGTGAACTGAGAAAATCAATAAACAATATCTTCTTGAGCGCAGCGCAAGTTCACAATCTGAAAGACACTATCTGTATCTCTGGCCAAACTTTACACTTTCCAATCAGTTTAGCTCCAGCATCTCCTCACAAAACCACTTCTAGTGTTCCCTAACTCTTCCTTGGTCTTCTGCATTCTGGGCTAATCTTCGAAAACGTGCAAAGAATTATTGTTTCTGGCACTCACTAGTATGATCCTTAAATATAAAAAAAAAACTTCTAATACAGGTATTCATGTTGGTATTGCAAAGGTTAGAATTCGTTGTTGAATTTAAAAAGCGTGCTTTGGAAAAATTTAAATAAGAATTTGTGGAACAAATGGCAGGTACTTAATTTCATTAATAAAATATAATGTTAACGAATTTTAGTCTGCATATTTGCTTGATTGAATATACTCGTATTATGTTAACGATTTTTTATGTGCAAAAAACTTGAAAGTTGAGGTGATGTGAACAAAATATTTTTCTTCTTCTTTAAAGATCTTCGAAGATTTTCTTCATTTGATCTATCCAGAAAGCTTGATGATATATCAGTAGATCAACATCTTGAAAGCCTTGATTCTGTCTGATGTTTCTTGGTTGAGTGTCCACGCCTCCATCCCTTAGATGAGAATCGAGAAAAGGTAGCAGCGAACCATACGAAATCTTAATTTCAAACTCAGGTCTAGAGAGAAGCCATATTTTCCTGAAAGCACTTCTCACTATCTTGATTTTTATTTTATTTCTTGAGCCTTTTTTTAATTTATTCACGTTCCCTAATATTTGTATTGAGTCAGACGTTGTACAGGTTTGCTGACAATTGTTAGATTTGGACATTTAAGGTTGCATTTCTTAACAAATATATCGTCTCACAGTGAAACCACTTCGGTAAGTTTTTCAATTAGGTAACTCGTTTTTTTTCTGAAATTCTTCTGCTCTAAATTTTTCCCTGCAGTATCAGTTAAAATATATCATATTTTTATCCTCGTTTTATATGTTCAAAATACTTAATCTCTTTAATGGTGGATAATACTTCTTTATCTTGATTTATTCGTTTCTAGATGACATAATTACGGACTTACAATCCAAACTACTCTCAGCATTCTTCTATGGTATCACATTTCAAAAGCTACTAGTTTTTTTTTATGTTAACTTGAGTAAGTATCCATGCTTCAACACCATAGAAAGTGCAGAGAGTATGTAGCGACGCCAAATTCGCACACATAAATTGAGATTAAAATTCTTGTAGCAGAGGAGATCTCGACTTTTGAAGCAGCTTTGTATCATCCCCATATTTATTTTGGTTTCTTCAGACTGGTCTTACTAATAATTCAGCTACCATTCCAGATGTTTAAATTATTAGATTCACTCAAAACTTCCATTATTTGTATCAAGAGGTGCCCTGCCTGTACTTTCCTTTTACTGATAATCATAACTTTTGTTTTGGGTATATTCATTTTCAACCCCCTCTCAAATAAGTATAAATGGAGAAGGAATTTCAGGGGGCCATCCACTGGATGAGAGAACATTGCTTGTTTTTCTTCTTTGTGTATGACTTATGCCTCTTCGAACAGCGTCCTTCCTCTGCATATCTTATTCACTTGTTTCCTTAACCATTTCTCGATTTAACCTGTAAGTTAGTGAGTTATATAAGAACAATATGTACCCAGGGAGTGAGTTTTTTGATATTTATTTACATATTTTTGTATGTGAGGTTGAAGAATTATTATACATACGAGTATTTCGTTTTATTGTTAGAAATCGGTAAAAGCAAACACTATTGCGAATTAGAATTTATTAAACCAAATTATCTATAGGTATCAATACAATTAACTTTTCCGGTATAATCTATACTTTACTTGGATGTTAATGTGAAACCTTAGGTTCACAGGCACCCGTGCGTTCATACAGGTTAAACAAGTAACGAGAAAGATGCTTAAACGCGATTGTAGAAATATTGTATTACACTTTCTTTGTATATATTGTAGTACAAACTGGTGGGTTAATTGCCACGCGGAAATCTCTTCCGACCAACCATAAATATATCAAAGAGGCTTTAAGAGAAAACCAGACTGGAATCCTTTTTAAAAAAATCTGGGCTCCAGCGGATTTTGAACCGGCATCCTCCGGGCTGGGAGACAGGCGTCTTAGCAACTAGGCCACGGAAGTCGTTGAAATATCCAACTATAAAATGTTTTTGGTTAATTGTGAATGGAATCAAAACATCCAAGCGGGTGAAAAGCGATCCACCACTAGACCACGGAGGGCGTTTTTTATAAACTTGTTTTAATAATATTATTTTTATTTTCTAAATATTTAATAATACAAAAATATTTTAAATTATATTTGTTCTTTATAAAATACAATGTAGACATGAAGTCGGTATACGAGTATAAACTGTTTGAGCGTCTATTATATTTAACTATTTCTGGTGCATTCTTCTTTTAACTAGTTTTGATTTAATCAACAATATTATTTTAATATAGACGTCTTTAAGTTCAGAAGGACCCTTCTACAACATTTCTTCAGCCTTAGGTCTCGGCTGGTTATTTATTTTTATCTTAAGTATTCCTTTGTAATTTTCTTTTCTAATTTCATATTGTCGTTACCAAATTTTTTCGTGCTCACATTTTGTGTTATTTGTTGGATTTAATTAATTGCATTGATGTTTTTTTCTCATATTTTGAAAGATATGTATGTAGCGATTTTTTTAACGATATTTATACGTTACCTTTTGTTATAATATGTCAAGGATACTTAAGTATTGTTTATTTTGTCAACGAATAAATTAAAAAAATATAAATTTTCAGGGAAACTTGATTTGTTAACTTTTATAAAAAAATTCACAAAATGAAAGAATTGAAGTTTTAGTAAATTTTTGGTTTCAAGCATTTTTAAGCGAAAAGCTCTGGTATATACAATATCTGAAATGGTATTCTCTGTATTTAGCGTTCGGAAACTTGTTTCGCTGAAACAGAAAAGTTGAAAGAGGATTGCAAGTGTTGTGCCTTTAGATATATAAAGAGAGGCGCGCAGGCCACAATTTTCTGTCGGAACTTCCGTCTCCCGCCTGAACTTCAGGCTTCAGCTTTTTCAGCTTAAAGCTTCGTCTTGTAAAGAACAGAAATATAGAAATTCTACAGCAACAGTAAATACGTGGTACGAATGAATGATTTGGAAAAAATATTATTCAAAAAATATTGTTGACTTGGTATAAAATGAGTTCAAATGAATCGAATATTGTTGATAAAACTTTTAACATTTATTAATTGATTTAAACGTTTACATTTTTCTACACCAGATAAAGGTCCATTTTAACTGACTCAGTAAGCTCAATGCCTGTTTTAAGACAGCTTACTTAAACCCGTGAAATTCACATATAAACAATCCAAAAAGTCCGAAGTGCAGCCGCTCGAGAAATTTGACTATTCTCAACATAAAATGTATTATATAATATAAGCACTATTTAATTGAAACATCCTAAAGATGGGCATATTTACATCAAACCCAGGCTGCTAAATGTTATAAAATTATCCGTTTGACTATCCCTACACACGGTCTAGCAAATATTAAAAAGTTAACTATCATACACAATAACTATACAGGCATACGTGTGCATACCATCACGACATTTCCCTATTGAGAGGTCAGAGCGTCAAACTTCCCTAGCACGCCATATCTCCATCGCAAGTTCACATATCTCCCTCGCAAGTTCACATATCTCCATCACAAGTTCACATATCTCCATCGCAAGTTTACATATCTCCATCGCAAGTTCATATATCTCCATCGCAAGTTTACATATCTCCATCGCAAGTTCACATATCTCCCTCGCAAGTTCACATATCTCCATCGCAAGTTTACATATCTCCATCGCAAGTTCACATATCTCCATCGCAAGTTCACATAAATTTATCTTCTTATACAGTTCCTTCCATTTATTTTAATATTTTTTTCCTTTAAAATCTCATTCTCTTGTTCAAGAAAATTTTAAATTATTACATCACAATTAAAAATATAAACACATTTCACAATCATTAACTAAAACAATTCCACAAAAAACAAGACCTATAAGACGATGATCATAATTTTAAACCCACTTTGAATAGTAATAATAATAAAAATACAATTTATACAGCGCCGTTTAGACAGCGAACTCTTCTCAAGGGCGCTTTAACTCGGGATTTGAGCCCATTATTTTTACAAATTAAAAGTATTACAAAATAAATAAATATAAGTTGAGTGTAAGGATAGAAAGGTTGTATCTGCGGTCATTAGTTAAAATAATTCCCCGCATCTGCATATGCTTAGAAAAACATGTTTGGTAAAAACATCCGCAGAAAACTTATCAAGGGAAGACTATTTTAGATTGAGGATGATTGTCAACCATCTTAAGAATGAGAGACGTCTGAGCGTGTATAAGTTTATTGTGTGCAAGTGTTCCACCACAGCAAACAAACAGTCTTTGCATACCAAATCCGAGGTTCCGATGGCAAGGAGATTAAAATTCGACGATTGGCAGGTTTAATCTGTTGCAACGTTTCGTTGGGCTATTTTTTAAACAAATTGCTATTTTCGCGTTACTTATTAGCGCCAAAATAAATTGTGATATGCAGCTTATCAGCTACAGAAACAAAAACGTACATCTATATGTAAAAAGGTCTAACAATAAAATCAGTCTCGAAGTGAATCCGCCAGGAATCGAACCTGGGGCATACGCTTGCTTAGCGTGAATGCTAACCGTTGGACCACGGTCGCCGACACAACCTCTGCAAGAGTTGTAAGGCCATATAAAGTAGGTGATTTAGTATTTTTCTAAGAAGATTTTTAGTTAAATAATGACAGAAAATATACATTTCGGGCAGTGATAAAAAAGAAAAAAAACCTTTCATTTAAACGTTTTTCATCGGAAGTTGGTACTTCGTATTTGATACTTAGATTTTTAATGGAAGTTTCCACTTGGAAAATCGGTAAAATTGTCATTTTTTGTGATTGACATAAATTTATATCACTATCTACAATGTGGAAAAAGATTTAAAAGAGCTAAATAAATGCTTGCACTCAGAACAATACATATGGTGATAATGTATGACAATATACAGAATGAAGTGATTAGGTATGAATGTAAACTTAAGGCCTAAGATGAAGAAAAGCACTCTGAGATGGTTTGTGCACGAGGAACGAATGAATGAAGAAATACAAGGAAAACCAATATACAGTGTAAATGCGCGTTGAAGGTGTGGTAGAGGAACATCAAGGAAAGTAAGGTTGGGTCAAGTGAATTACATTTTGAAAGAAGAAAAGGTATGAATCAAGAGAAATGATAAGATAAGTTGTATATAAGTCGAAGAGGCGAAAAATGTGTGCCGAGATCAGTAAATCTGGCTCTCTGTACTCTCTGCTAACCCTTGGAGACAGTGTGATGGTACTTATTAACGAAGTTCAATTTAATGCAGGTTTACTGCAGTATGTAACGTAAACAGGTTCCTATTTTTGCCCCTGTCAACTCGTCGGGCTTGTCGACGGCGCCTCGAGTTACGAGATACGAGTATCTCCGCCGCATTTTTGCATTTCGCGAGAGAGTGAGCAGCTTTATTGGCTTCTTATTCCCGGCTTTACCCGCCACCCAGCGATCCGAGCGTTAAGTCATTTCTCTTCTGTCTGTCGACTCCAATGGAAGGGTATATGAACATTTGAGATATGGGGCTAGGGAAATATTTGAAAATTACGTGCTTTGATTTTTAACAGCAAAATGTATCATCATTTAGAATTATATGAAACGAGAGGCGTGAAAATGCCAGATTTGGTTTAGAATGGTTTATGGTATGGCAGACTACTGTGATAGTGGGGATAAATGCAAAATATTTAAGTCTTAATTGAACAAATGTTTAAGAAACAGATTAAACAATGAATATAAAAAAGGCAAATGTGATGATTGTCGAAAGAGATAATCTTTATCTTATTTTATAAAAAGGGATACAAAGAATATTACTGTTGTCGAAAAATGTGATTCTTATAGCGGTTATATTATATACTTGTGAATACTATAATGAAAGTGAGGGTTGTGGAAAAAGGGGGTTTTGCTAGCGGTTGTTATATATGGGACACCAATGGTTGCAAAATGTATTTCTTATAGCTGTTGTTATACGAACAATGAAAGTGATGGTTGTCGAAAAAGTTGATTTTGTTAGCGGTTGTTATATATTGGGGAACAATGAAAGTGATGGTTGTCGAAAAGGTTGATTTTTTTAGCGGTTGTTATATATGGGGGAACAATGATAGTGATGTTTATCGAAAAAGTTGACTTTAGTAGCGGTTGTTACATATTGAGGAACAATGAAAGTAATGCTTGTCGAAAAAGTTGATTTTGTTAGCGGTTGTAATATATGGGGGAACAATGAAAGTGATAGTTGTCGAAAAAGTTGATTTTGTTAGCGGTTGCTATATATTGGGGAACAATGAAAATGATAGTTGTCGAAAAAGTTGATTTTGTTAGCGGTTGTTATATATGGGGGAACAATGAAAGTGATGTTTATCGAAAAAGTTTACTTTAGTAGCGGTTGTTACATATTGGGGAACAATGAAAGTTATGCTTGTCGAAAAAATTGATTTTGTTAGCGGTTGTAATATATGGGGGAACAATGAAAGTGATGGTTGTCGAAAAAGTTTATTTTGTTAGCGGTTGTTATATATGGGAGAACAATGAAAGTGATAGTAGTCGTAAAGGTTGATTCTACAAGCAGTGGTACTGGATGAGTAATATTTAATTAAAAATATCGAAAAAGCATAGATCGATCCTTTATGTGTAAAAATATCAAGCCGGTTCAATGGGTATTTCATAATTTAATTACGAGTACATGTTAAATATTTGTTGTTCCATACAAGTCAATACCAATGGGTGAGGTTTTTTCTTCAGAACTTGTAAAATATGGGTTGAATCCTTCTTACACAATTACGAAACATTTGACTGTTTCTGAGGTATTTCAATTTAATAGTTTAAACTCATTCCAGTATATGATATAATATGTGCATCCGGGTACTTAAAAATCCTAACTTTAATCTTTCCACCCAGTGGTTGTGGGTTTGATTTCCGTAAGTATCTATTTTTATTAAGAAAATGTTCCGTCTAGTTTTCTCATAAGACCTTTTAAACATATTTCTTGTCGGTTGAAAGAGATCTCCACATGGTATAAATCTTCAAGGTTGTACTTTATACAACGAAAGTATAATAAAATACATTACAAATTTTATTAAACATGTATATTTACCATTTAACGATAATTACCAAAAAAATCTCATTTTTCAAAATATAGCATGTACCAATTTGTTCCCGAAGCCCGACGAAATAATATAATTTTGTAAGTCACAAAATTGCCTAGTGTCAAAACAAATGCCCCAAAAACAAGCGTGATGAAATACAATATCTAATTACAGATCAACACAGCTCTCCTTTTTGAAAAGCAAATTACAATCTTGTTTAACAAAATGAAATTTGTTCGGGCGTTGCTGTGTGATTCGTGGCCAGGCTAGTGTCGGGAGTGGCACGGAACAGGAGAGAATCGGCGTGGCGTGGGATGCGTCCTCATCGCTCAAGTGACCAGATTTTCTGAAGGCAATAGTCATTTTTAAATTATGTACTAGCTCTATGGTGTCGATATTCAATTCACAGAACTTCATTTTTAATAAACAAAATCAAAATTAAACCCTTTGATAGTTTTATATCCGGTATTCATTTACTTAGTGACAAATGTTTTGCTATACAATGGACTTGTCAAACTGTGGGTAAAGTTTAGCTCCTAAGATATTATACGAGTATATGTAAAATATAAAATGTTTACATAATATATTTTATAGTTATATAAGACAGTTATATCTCACTGATATACTTGTAGAATTATATTTTAATCATTGTAATTTGTTTTATTAAACACTGTTTATTCCACTTTTTTGTAACGGTATAACCCTACCGGTTTAAAGGCGTTTACCTCACATCAGGGGATCACAAATAAGACTGAATTCTGTTCGAACTGGTACCGAGATACACGCTTCTAACGGTTAACATTCGGGTTGAGGACTGAGGGTGGAGGGAAGGATGAGACAATCTCGGGGAACAGCGGAGATATTCTTTGGATATATGTGCTTGCCAGATGTTCATCTCGATGCACTGACTTAGACATTTCTAGGGCCTCTAATCTGTCCAATTTATTTCCGTTACTATAGTTCGGAAATTCTAGGATGAGTCCTGTGACAGCTCACAAATTTGCCCCAATACAACCTTGATACGATGTTCAGTAATTTTAATTATTTTATCAACTTTAATATAATCCTCAATTCTAATAAATAGCAAGTTATTTAGGTAAATACATTACATAAGGTTGTATTGAGGCAAATTTATGAGCTGTCACAGGACTCATCCTAGAATTTCCAAACTATAGTGATATGTAAGAATTTGACATCATCGATAGAAAATGTATGGTTTTCACGGCGACAATGATTAGCAATTTCAGAATAAATTAGTGGATTTGTGTTTACGAATCTCTTTTTTTCAAAAGATCTTCCTGTATTTCCTGTATAGAAATTATCACATTCAGTACATCTGTTTAAAGTTTATACACACCACTGTTGCTAAGTATTCCATTTTTGTCTTTCTCGTTAAATAAGATTTTCCGGAGATTAAAAATAGTGTAAAAAGCTGGCTTTATGTGACTTGGATACTTTTTGCTTATTTCGTATATGTTTTGTTATAGACAGGACTTAGCTTCATGCATATGTTAGGTATGCTTATAGGTGTTGTTAAATATATGATTTTTTATAAGTTCCTTTTTGGTTTTTGTTTTTTAATAGTGAATCAATGAGGCTTCCAGGATAGCAATTATTTGTAGTTATTTTTTTATGGGTATTAATCCCTTTTTAAAATTGTCGTCGGTTAACGGGACACTGAGCAATCTATGAAGCAAACAGTTAAAGGCGGCGAATTTATGGTTATTAGGATGGTAATTGGGATGGAAGACCTCATTCCATGACCAACCTGTCCATACCCTGCTGATCGTTCCTCTTTGTTGTTAGACCTTATAGTCGAATATCCCCTCGACATTCCAATGTCAAATCAGTTAGAAAGCGAAGTTGTCCGTGGAATTTTGTTAACTTTATTTTTTATCTATTTTAAGTGAGTGAGCCGTTGCACACCAGCAAACTCACCGGCCACACCGCTGTTCTCAATCCGATGGCAGACTAAAGTTAGACGATGTGTGTTTTTCTTCTTTTTGATAGGATAGATATGCCCGAAGGTATAAGTATTCTTATACCCCCGAATACTAGACGGCAATAATGTCTATGCCATTCCAGGGAAGTAGCACAACGTGGGTTTCCAACCGGCGACTTTTTGCACATAAGTCTAGTACGTTACCGCCTGGCCATGCACCGCACAGTCTTATAGGACAACTTCCTCCTACTTGTTTTCTCTCAATTGCACCGCGATTACCACCTTCTCTAGGCGTTTGATATTTTTTTCTAGCGATTCGCCCTAAGTACGTTAGGATTTCGGTTGCTCCTAATTGTTGAATGTTTGTTACATCGGTGTGCCTTGAGGTCCACGGGATTCGGAGCATCCACCTCCCAACTCTACATCGCGAATACATATCTCATGTTTCTTTCCTTATTTCTCTCGTCTATGTTCTCGTTCCATCTTATACAGTGTGAGATATATGGAGATATATAACATATGTGCACATGGAGAGTATTACAGTTTAAACTAGACAGATTTTGGTTCTTCTGGGTGTGGCCAGGTTAATCCATATATTCGTAAGACTTGTCATAGCTGATGTTGCTATTTCAATATATCTTAGGATCTCTGCTTTGTATCCTCCATTCTTCGGAATAAGAACACTTAGATTAAAAAATCATCAATATCTTCGTAATCCTTGAATTAATTACTTCTTGTGAGTCTCGAATCGGTCCAAGATAAGGATTTTCGTCTAGTCTTAGTAGGCGGTTCAGTTTAGTCTGAATAAGCGGTTCAGTCTAGTCTTAGTAGATGGTTCAGTTTAGTCTTAGTAAACGGTTCAGTCTAGTATTAGCAGGCGGTTCAGTCTAGTCTTAGTAGACGGCTCTCTACTTAAACTCCATAATGGAACTTGGCCATCGAATCTTCGTCGTTGACAATAAGCGATGTGAGTTAAAGAGACATACTTATTTTAAATAAAAATAATAATTTGAACTTTTGAACTTTTTATGTCAAAAAGGGACTGGAGTCTGGAAATTTAGAATTGTACTGAATAAACCGGCACATCTGGTCACTTGACTCGTGCCGCCCAGGGGAGTCGTGCTTTCCCGCCAAAATGCCGCGGCTTACAACTTTTCGTTGCAAATCGCTTAAATATACGTTGTATAAATCTTTCAGAGGGGCGAATTCAGCAGATAAAATACGAAAGCTCTGAACTTTGTGTTTCGTATATAGAGAGAATTACTTCGAATTTCGACGTATTGGATCAAGTAACGGATTATTTTGAATGGTCCAAGTCTTAACCATACACTCGTATAGTAATAAAGTTGAACGATGAAGTAAACCAAGTATTTTTTTAAGTTTATTGCTTTGTTGATCAGGCTTGATTCATATTAAAGTACTTTTTTTTGTATTGCATAACACTTTCGCTGTCGTAGACAGTGGTCTAGTTAGTAAGACACTTGACTTTCATCCGGGGGCTTTGGATTCAATTCTCTATGGAATTCAAAATAAAAATTTATAAAAAATTTGGTTCCCACTCCGGTTAAAAAGTTGGATTAGTAACAACACTCGCACACGCTGAGGTTGGTACTTCTACAAATACGGTAGTGCTTGCTGCCTGCACGTGCAATGATGATCCGTGATTTTCGTGCCTACTCTAATGGTTCTAAATCGAAACGCTCGATTACTGGGACCGAATATAATATTGTATTCCGGTGACGCTCTTCAATATGTCCAATTCATCAATTTAGATGTTTTAAAGGGTGCCATATTAAAGAATAAGAAGTAATTTATAAACAGTACTCTCTGGCGAGTTTATTGCCATATAATACCTTCTCACTAATCAGGTTTCAAGAGGCTTTAAATGAAAACCAGATTAGATTAAAAACCTTTAAAAAATGGGTACAAAGGGAAGTGAACCCGAAAATTTCCAGCCAGGAGACAGGTGTATTGCGAAGTAAACCACAGAGATTGTATTTTTGTTTCTCCACGTAATCATTCGACTCGTGGTCGTTTTCCTTCCCATTTTTTTACGCGAATGTATTTGTGCTTTTCGTTCACCTGATCTCACACACTATCTAAACTTGCTGCAATTCACGAATTCTGCTAGAGTCGATTTATTGGCGTTTTCCCCCTCCCCTGTTATATGTACAGAAAGGTTTATCCCGTTCCTTAGCCTTCCAATAATCTCTAACTCTTGATTTTTCTTGCTGCCCATTGAATGCGCAGAATCTCAGATTCAGAATCGATGTATTCGTATTAATGTTGTCACCCTTCTTCGTTATTTGTAGCGATAGGCAGCAAGGTAAACAGAATACGTAATAAAATATGTAATAATTACGCTATATCAAAAGTATAAAAATGACGATACATAATAAGTGCTGGTTCCCACCTTGGCATATGAAAATGAAGCTTGAACTAGTCAAAATAAGAGTAAAAATAAGATTAATGCTTTGGATATGCAAGCACTAAGAAAAAAATAATTAGGGTATCGATGTATGAAAAAAGGTGGAATGAAGACATTCGAAATAAATACATGGATAAAATGGATGTTTTGAGTAAAACGAAGAAAGGGGGTTTAAGATGGTTAGGACATGTAGAGAGAACGAAGAGACAAATATACAAGTAAAGAGTGCAAGGTGTGCGGGGAAGAAGTAGATTAAGGAAAACGTAGCTCTATTAAATTGATCAGATTTTGAAAGAAGGTAAAGTGAGAATTATGAATAAAAGAATATTGTGCATGACGAGATGTATGAATGAGAAGGAGGTGAAATTTGTATGCATGGATAGAAAATTTGGGAAATACCTTCTCTCTACCCCGCAAGGGACACGACGTGATTATATGTATGAATGTGCATTTTAAACAAATAAACGAGAAACACTTTCCACAAAAGTGAAATATAAAGCCAATACGAGGGTCATGATTATATTATTAAGAATTCTGTTATATTTTGTCGAAGTGCATACAATATGATATAATATATATAGCTATTCGCATTTACGTTTTAACACGTTACACGGGAATTCGTTAAACGAGAAAAGATCTATAAGTGGAACTTCCAATACATCCCCAAAAATACGATTTTACATAAGCAAAAATGATAAATATAAACATGAAAAACTTGTATAATCGGAAGTAGATCGAGAAGTACCTGTATACTTTATATATCATGTAAAAACACAATTAATTTTTTTATTGAATCTTAGAAAAGACGTTTGTTTCACTTTGTGGTGTCATTTTTAATGAAATAAATAAAACACTTTTGTTTTATTCACCACTGTTTTATTTGAGTTTATTCCGGTTTCAAAGACCTCAGTGACCTCAAGACGAGGAAGACCTCGTCAGGTGAAGATGAACTAAATTATATCTAAAATATATTTTTTCTAATTGTAATAGGTACAGGAGAGAGGAAGGGGAGTATGTAGGCATCAAAATGATGGCTTTTAAACGGGAAACATATCTAGCAGAAGACTATTATTAAAATCAACTTGGTTTATAATTTTGAGACTTACGTTATTTTCAATAATAATCATCTACTAAATATGTTTCCCGCTCAAAAGCTACCCTTTTGACGCCTACTTACTCTCCTTCTCTTATTAGCCACTCCTCTCCCCCTCTGATGTACCTATTACAATTAGGAAAAATATATTTTAGACATAATTTAGTTCATCTTCAACTAACGAGGAAGACGGAGGTCTTTGAAACCGGTAGTAAACTCGAATAAAACAGTGGTGAATACAAAACATTTTTTTACTTATTTTACTAAAAAATAATAATACCTCCATATTTTTTCAAAGAATTCAAATTTATAGAATAAACAATAGTCTAAAGATGAAATTGTGATAAGTTATATGATTGTAGAATTTTATTAGCGAAAGAACAAATTGAATAACATCTCAGTAATTATACAGCTTTACTGTCTGTCGGATCAACAAATAAAATGTATAGAATAAACAATAGTCTAAAGATGAAATTGTGAAAAGTAATATGATTGTAGAATTTTATAAGCGAAAGAAAAAATTGAATAACATCCCAGTAATTATACAGTTTTACTGTCGGATCAACAAATTGAATACCATCCCAGTAATTATACAGCTTTACTGTCGGATCAACAAATAAAATTTAACTACCGTTGACGCTCCCGCTCTTACTCCGAGATTTAACTACATAAACATGATGGCACATCAGACTAATGGCATTGTTTGTATCTCATAAAACGCTGCTGTAAAATAATCATATTTATGATACAGCATTTCATTCTTAGGGTACGTCATTAAGTATGGCGAGCCTAAATTGTCGGGCACATCCTGACGTCTGCCAAATGAGGTTATGTGTCGCTTTAATGTGTTGGAAGGCTGTTTGTTTTATAAGAAAAGAGCTTTAGAATGGTTGAGTTTTTCTTAGAGTTTTAAGCCATATTTTCCTTTTTTGCTTGAAAGATCAAAATTACGACAGAAACCTATCAATTTCTAGTATGATTTTTGGAACTATTGTACCAAGCCAATATAAACTTAAGTTAAATATTCTTCAACTCAACTTATTAAAATGATATAATGAAAAAGTGAAATGTACAGGTTTTGGTTAAGCTATGTTAATTTGAAATGCTCAGAAAAGTTTCATTCTCAATGTCACAGAATTTTTGAGTAAGTAGAAAGTGATCTAACGAATGTGTACTGTCAATTTGACAACTGTCAATTTGAGAGTTCAAGAAAAATGATACAAAATTCTTCATCTCTACGTAGGTATAAGATAGAGTTTCAAAATCAACCATTGATACTTGAAACCTGGATAGTACAGAGCGTCTTCGAGTCAAAAAGGCCAAACAAAACAAAAATTTCCAATCTGAATTTGATATTTTGTAATGTTGTCTTCTAGTCACGCTCTTCGTGATGCCCGTATTAACAATGAATACAAAGTGATGACTACTAAATTAATGCATGATTACTGTAAACATAAAAAGGGTTCTTGAAGTTATTTTTAATACTTGTGGGCATTATAAGAATCATCTTTACTTGTCTAGGTAGGCACTGTTAATTAATTTGTTCATTTATTAGTATAACAGGATATTCAATTTAATTATGCGGACATGTCAAAGCGTGACCGAAAGACAATACTGCTATCGACACTAGAAATCAAGCCTTCGTGTTTTCGGGCACGTCTGCAAACATGTCCAAAAAACCGCAGAATGCATTTTAATCATATTGAAGATAGTCGTATTGTGACATTCTACTCTTGTAGTATGGAGATGTTTGTTCTTTTGACAGTCTACGAGATTCGCAGAATCCGAAGACAACACCACAACTCAGAAGGAATAGATTTTTACCCATTCTCAGGCTTTTACTGCACATATTTCAGTGCCGTATAAGAATATAGAAGAGTCATATTTCTTTATAAGTAAAAATATTTTTATATCGGACGTGCGTCAACCATCATATTTTTGTCGATTTTTATGGGCACATATACTAGTATTTAAAAAAAATTTGATATCGACAATACAATATTTATAATTAAATTCCATTTCAATGGAAAGGCTAAAAGTTCAAGTTCATTATAAATACATTAACCCACCATTGTATGAATGTATAGGGGAATCCTTATAAAAGCACGATTTATGGGATAGTAAGAGTTAACATTTCTATTGCGTGTTAGTTATATTACAATAAAATTTGTTTTTATTTATCAAAGGTTCGGCTTTTATATTTCGGTACTCCATATTTATAATAAATTACGGTGTTATTCCCCATATTATTAAATATTGAAAAAAAATGTTCATAATAAACTATTCAGATTTCATGATTCATTACATTTCATTAAATGTAAGACCTCTACATGAATGGTATAGACATAATGAAAGTTTGCGAAGAAAAACGTGGTACGACCACAAATCAAATTTCGAAAGAGGGGAGAGCCAAAAAGATCTAAAATAGTAGCGTATGTACGCGTATGAAGTGGCGTACGGAACAGGAGTGTGTGACAAGATAGAATGAAATGGATATTTGTTATTTCTGTTTACCCTAATAGGGAAATGACGCGATGATAATAACTCAACAGAGGGGTAAAAAACCGGCTATTTATTTGACTACAGACAGTATAAATATTACAAAGAAAACTTTAATGGAGTATTTAAAAAAACTTTTTTGAAAAAACTTTATGTCAGCTCCATTGCAATCGTATTGACAGCATCATATTTATATCTTATCAGTCCAGAAAGAAGCATCTGCGATGTCATCAGGGCTTCACCTCTGTAGGCCTTTTACCAAGCAGTTAACAAAGCACAGTGACCAAGTCATCAGGTGCAACGTTGATTGAATTACACTGCACATATTTAGTCGTGAGTACTCTGTACCAATCCTCCAACTGAGAAGGTTGTTTTTTGAGATACCCACGAGAGTGCATATACGATTAAGAGACCTTAATGTGGCTCATGGTAGATTGTTTACCGCCGACAGGCACTTCGACTGCATTCATATCCTTAGACTATCAGTTCTATACCTCCAGGAATCGACATACTCCTGAGAATATTCAAGGTGATTGTGGGTAATCACAAAACTCTTGCCTTACCTAAGTTTTTGTTTTATTGATATTCGGCCATTGTTAGTTTTGGGATTAATTTAGTTCATTTTACATTTGTTACAGGTTTAACCCAATTATATCAAATAACAATATTTTTTTAACTTAAAGTATAAATATAATATAATAACAACAGGAATAATCATACTCATGATATCCTATGAAGTAGCTCAGTTATGCCTATAAGTTTTGTTAAGAAGTTCAATCCTCAATTTATCTACAATCTTTATCTTTATATGGAGACATCAGAAAATGATGTCTCCATATAAAGATCAAGATTAATTATCTTATCTTTATATGGAGACATCAGAAAAGTCATTAAACAAGGTTATTCCGTGTGCGACTGGTGACGCTCTTAATAACTTAGTTCATGAATATTGCATTGAAAACAATCTGAATTCACAATTACGTAAATGATTGTCCAACACATTAAACAAAATTTGTCAATTAACAAAGGGCTATTTTCTCTATAAGTGACTAGTATATATATAAACAGGTGCGTAGAGCTCTTCCAACGCTTAAAGAGTAACCCCAAGCATACCCATTAAACACGTGGGATGAGTAAAATCAATATTTTTTTGTAATAAAGGTGTTGCGAAAATGCCTTTCAGATACGCTCAACTTTCAGGGAGTTCTGGATTCCTCTCAGCTCCACATAATTGAGCCGCATTCCAATCGATTGCGAATCAGTGAATTATATTGAGATCTTTAAACAACGCCACCACCAAATGCCTCTTTAGTCGTACAACTCCCACACTTCATTTAATTATTTACGTTTCGCACTCTCGTATACGAGTATAATATTGGGATGGATATGTGGAGGAGGTATCCCAGCAAGTGTGAATATCTTTTTATAGTGGTTGGTCCGAGACATCCAGTGATTTAGAAAACATTTCATCATTAAAAATATCAATGATTTATTTAAAAAGAAAATCATTTTGTTTTACGATAAAATGTATTATAATCGTAATCATTCCAACAATTTCCTTTGTAATTAACTGAAACTTAACTAAGCTTAAACATATAACATAGCCGAGACGAGATACTTTGTGCGCTCGTGGAACCCATTCGAAAACGCGCCCTCACAATAAGGTGACATTTATTTTCAAAATACTTTTGGGAACACATAAAACAACTGTAATGTTTTCCACTTATTATAAAAATGATTAAGCGAAATGTTTCGAAAATCTACGTTCTTTTAGTGATAAATTTATTTTTGTCAATGCAATATTTTTAAAATCTGTTTTACAAGGATATATCTATTATAGATTTTGTTTAACGTAATATCTATCGGCTTTACGAAGACATAAATATTATAATTTGATTAATGCAATATCTATCTACTTTAAAATCAGAAAGATTTAAACCAATCATAAAGATTTAAAAATTGGAACCAATGAAAATCGTACCCGCAACCCCTAGATTGCGAGACAAGCGTCTTGGCAATTAGGCCACGGAGGTCGTCAATGCGTAATTTTATTAAAATATTTAGAAACACCATGACGTAGTTGGTAAGACACCTGTATTTCGAACCGGTGCTAGCGGGATTCGCTCGATTCCCGTTGGTGCCTAGAATTTTACAAGTGCCCTAGTTTGGTTTTTATTTAAAGTTTGTTTAAACACCTTTCTAGTCGGTTGAAAAAATTGTCATTTGACAATAAAACCGCCAGGTTAAACTGCATACAATGAAGGTGTAATATAATAATACATTTGTATTACAAACTTAAAGTTAACACATACAGTTACTTTTTGTTAGAATGAAGGTTCTCTCCCACATCTTCGTTAACATAACCAAAGCTTGGATACAGGGTACTAGTGGCAGTTAAGATATATAGTATAATGCCACTTTATTTAGGTACAAGCCCGCGCTGGGGCAAAGGTGCTGACGCTTGAAGTTAAGTAAAAGGTCTTTTGGGTGACAAACTTGGGGGCAACTTGGAGCATTGCAGTAAACCTAAATTCCAGTTTGGAATTTGTCAGTTCGAGAAAGTTTCACAAGAACAAATTGCATCGTGTTCTCAGATTCCAAACATTTGGTTCGGTTTATTTTACAATTGAACTTATATAGTATATGCTAAAATAACCCAATTAACGTTTTAAGATAATCGAAAAAACACGGCACATTTTGTATGACCTTATATATAGGATATTTTTTTAAGATGAAATTTTACTATGACGAACTTATTTCACTGGTTTTTATTTTCACGTATTAAATTGAGGTATTTAAAAAAATACTTTTTATAAAATTTGATAATGAACCGTGTTTTGTGTTCCTTTTAGGATGTATACCTTTTAGGATATATACTATAGAGTGGTTTCAAGCATTCGATTTTTGTGTTCCTTTTAGGATGTATACCTTTTAGGATATAGACTATAGAGTGGTTTCAAGCATTCGATTTTTGTGTTCCTTTTAGGATGTATACCTTTTAGGATATAGACTATAGAGTGGTTTCAAGCATTCGATTTTTGTGTTCCTTTAAGGATGTATACCTTTTAGGATATAGACTATAGAGTGGTTTCAAGCATTCGATTTTTGTGTTCCTTTTAGGATGTATACCTTTTAGGATACAGACTATAGAGTGGTTTCAAGCATTCGATTTTTGTGTTCCTTTTAGGATGTATACCTTTTAGGATATAGACTATAGAGTGGTTTCAAGCATTCGATTTTTGTGTTCCTTTTAGGATGTATACCTTTTAGGATATAGACTATAGAGTGGTTTCAAGCATTCGATTTTTGTGTTCCTTTTAGGATGTATACCTTTTAGGATATAGACTATAGAGTGGTTTCAAGCATTCGATTTTTGTGTTCCTTTTAGGATGTATACCTTTTAGGATATAGACTATAGAGTGGTTTCAAGCATTCGATTTTTGTGTTCCTTTTAGGATGTATACCTTTTAGGATATATACTATAGAGTGGTTTCAAGCATTCGATTTTTGTGTTCCTTTTAGGATGTATACCTTTTAGGATATAGACTATAGAGTGGTTTCAAGCATTCGATTTTTGTGTTCCTTTTAGGATGTATCCCTTTTAAGATATAAACTATAAAGTGGTTTCAAGCATTCGATTTTTGTGTTCCTTTTAGGATGTATACCTTTTAGGATATAGACTATAGAGTGGTTTCAAGCATTCGATTTTTGTGTTCCTTTTAGGATGTATACCTTTTAGGATATAGACTATAGAGTGGTTTCAAGGATTCGATTTTTGTGTTCCTTTTAGGATGTATAGCTTTTAGGATATAGACTATAGAGTGGTTTCAAGCATTCGATTTTTGTGTTCCTTTTAGGATGTATCCCTTTTAAGATATAAACTATAAAGTGGTTTCAAACATACGATTTTTTTTCAAAGTATTTAAAAGTCATCCTTATGTTTTATTATGAAGAATTTGATAACTGAGAAACAAACAAAAGTGGCCGAACAACGACAAAAGTGGTATTTTGGAAATCAAGGGCGTATTGTTCGAACACAACGCGCATATCGACGTCATTTTACTGATGGAGGTTGTTCAACAAGATAATAAAAAAAAATAAAAAAAAATAACAGGAAATCAGTTGTTGACTTACTCGTACTTACCTCGAACGACAAGATCACGTACTATCCACACTAATGAGAATATTCAAAAGGTTTCAAGAGAGTATTGTAGAAGATCAAGCAACTTCAATTAGATGACATTCAGTTCAACTCAGAATGTCTTGAACAACACTGCTACGAATCTTAAGAAACTATTTGCACCACAGTTGATGCAAGCCTTGAAGTTGCAAAATCCACAATACGCCTTGAATAAAAACGGTGAAGCCCGACTTATGGGACTCCTGTGCATACATTTTTCATTTATTTATTGTACATATGACAAGAAATGTTATAAATATGTAATTTGTACAAAAACAAGTAATTTAATGTGGATACACAGTTTTTATAGATCTGGGTCTGTTGCCTTTCCTTTGTTGTATCCCAGGTAAGCTATGCTGTTGCCTGTATCTAACTGAGGTAAATTACATCATTTTTGGAAATTTTACTGTATTGAAAAACCTGTTTTGGTATGATTTGCTTGGAACGATAAAATTTGTGTATGTTGAAAAAATAATATCCACAAAGGATCCGAATAAATGCTGTAAAATGCGTACACTGAGGAGAATATTTAGCATGCCAATATGTGACAGAATACATCATGGACTAATTAAGGGTAAATGTGAACTAGGAACTGATAATACAAACAGAATCAAAAAGAATCATGGCTATCTAGAAATAATTTGTGATAAAACAGAACTACAGTGTAAACGTAGTTGGAAATCATGGTACGGAAAGGAAAATATGGTTAGATCGAGTACTGGCATATTAAACGAAAGAAAGGTTTAGACGTCAAAAAACCAAAGGATGTAATGATAGCAAGTCTGTTGCTCAGAGGTCTCAGCTTATCCAAACAGGGAAATGGGGTGATAGTATGTGTGCATGCGAGACACATTTTAGAAAGCTCTGTACACAACAAAAGGCTGATGCGCCACATTTTATCAAAGAACGGTGTACAGGGTAGGACGAGGAAAATTAGCCCTTGTTTTAAATCTTCGATATCTCTTTTAAATCTTCAATTAAAAAAAATCAAATTGGTTTACCCTCTTTCCAAAAATGTTAAATTTGAATCCCCTAAGACGATTTTGAGAGGAGTTTTGGCCGTTTGAAAAAACACACACGAAATAAAGTGGCCACAATATGTTACGCATGAAAACTATTACATGTGATCAGTGAAAAACTGTCAACTTTTTTAACCTTTTCGTGCAGAGATAGTCGAAACATTTGTAAAACTTAAAAACTTTTCTGGTCCCCTTTGTAGCTTTTTATTGAACTTGTTTTCAATTATCAGGGCTTATAATTTATATGTACGTAAGGTACCCCCTCAAAGTATACCTATTTGGAGATGCAAACATTTGAATAACGTAGCCGCTAGACAATATTATCGTCTGTTTCAAAAATCGAGCTTCGGGTTAAAACCACTCAAGTAACACAAACTTAGAATATTTTTCCCAAGCAAACTCTTAAACCAGACTGATAACATTTATATAATTTTTTATAGGCTTCCAACTGGAATCGAGCCCGGAACCCCGGGGAATAAGCGTCTTACCAACTAGACCACGGAGTTCATAATTAAAAATGTTCCATCAATTGGTGTTACTTACATGTATACATACGATCACACTTTTTCTATATCACAATAGGCAGATAGGACAGAGCGTCAGACTTCCCTATCAAGACAGTCACACATATATCGGTTACTTTACATCCATATATCTTCGTACACAGCTCCTACGATTTTATTGACTTTTTAAATTTCCTCCTTTCAAAATATTATTCCCTTGATGCAATCATACTTTCCTTGGTTTTTGTTTACCTCACCTTTTACTCACATTTGCACTGTATACTTATTTTGTTAGTCTTTCTTCGTTCATTCGTTCTTCAAGTTAAAATCATCTGAAAGTGCTATTCGTCATCTTACTTAACATACCAACCTTAAGTTTAAATTCATCTCAAATCACTTCATTCTATATTCTATCATATCTTGTTACCCCATGTATTATTCTCAGTGAACGCATTATATATAGCAATTATCCCGCTCTTCAGTTTTCTCCATGTTTTTTTCCCATACATTAAAGTTATTGGCATTAACATAGTGTTGTATACTATAATCTTAGCAGATTATAATTCTGTTCGATTCAAGTATATAGTATATATTTTAGTGTCCCACTGATTTATTTATTATCGCTACACGCCCCCGTGACTCTTGCATCATCTGAGAAAATAATAGCAGAATCAATAACTTACTCTTATCATTCATTGATGACAAACATATCGTATTTGCTTGTGCTCCCTTGATTGAAATTACATGCTTACATGTTTTTAAGCCCTTCTGAATAAAGTTGTAAAAAGCATTACAACTTTTTTATTATACTCGTATATTTAATTTTCCCGATAAAACAATTGTTTCATTTTTTAATCACATTACGATTTCATCACACTGACTATCACAATTGAAACAGTGTCCGGGAGGAATTACAACGGGACACGTAACAAAGTTGTCTATAGCAACGAAATAAGTGAAAACTTGTATTTTTTCATTTAACATAATATAGAAATCCCTTCATTTTCGCGGATTATTGGTTCCAAGAAAGCAACGCGAAAACTATAACCGTGTAAATGTAGCCATTGAATGCTATGTTTGAAAAAGTGATCTTTTGCACATACATATTCTCTTTTCACATATAATAGTTGAAAAAAGACTTTTAAATGTATTTTTATACCTAGGTATTTAAAATCACAGGCGCTGGATAAATCTTCTTTTGTTACTGTTGCCCCTGTAACAGTTGTAAAAAAACTAAAAACAAAGTAAATCAATATTGATAGTAGTGAAAACAAAAACATCCCTTTAGAAACCAAACTACTATTTAAAAGACATCAGTATTATAAATTTCAGTTTTCAAACTAAATAAATTGGGAATATGGGAAATCGCATCAATTAAGGGATTACTGTACTTTGAATTATTGTAATTTTTATAAAATATACGAGTATATAAGATACGACAGAGCAGATACAAGAAAACTAAAAAAAATGTCTGAACTTAAAATTGAAAACTTTTAGATTGTAGCCATTGCAGGTCGAACACTGAGAGGTTAAGAAACTTCTATATCCGATAAATATTTAACGCAGAAGATATTGTGAGATGGGGTAGAAACCGCAAAACGCACTGGATACAACATGTAGAAAGGATGGAAAACACAACAGTTCCCTGCGTGGTAATCCATGAAAACGTGATTCAAATAACCTCTTTATATAATTTGCCTCATGCCGTTAGGCTGAAAATAAAACAAAACATACTGTGATTGTGAAGTGAAAATGAAGCAAAACACATATATAAAGTATCGTTCTAATTTTAGAAAACAGAACGCTGTCAATGTAAACAGATTCATGAAACAAATGAAAATTGATTTACTGTCATTGTTGAAATTGACCTTTGCAATTATTATTATTATTATTATTATTATTATTACACATGACAAGAAATATACACAATTTGAGAAAAAACAACAGGTAATTTGATTTGGACATATAATTTTAATGGATCTGGGTTTGTTGCCTTTCATTTGTCGTATCCCCAGTAAACTAATTATATAATTACGATTAATGTTTTTATATAAAGTAGTGGGTTGACGTTTTCATTGGAGCTTTGAAGATCCTTTTTCGTGCTAGGCGGTTGAATTATGTTTCTTAGGAGGCACAGTCATTATCTCCTCACTGAATGGTGTTTTCATTAAAGCAGGAAGAAGTTATTTAGTGCGAAGGGCGAGGATTTTTGACATTTTCTCTCCGTAATGGGACAAAAATACGAACCTGGCAATAAGGATTATATTTTCAAGCCATAAATTGTTATTTATAAAATAACAATTACAATTAAAAAGTCTCAAGAACAGATTTAGGATAAAGTTGACGTATGTCTTCCTACACCAGTATTTAGCTATGAGTTTTTTTTCTATATATTTATTTTGTCTCATATTGTTTTTAATGACAATTTGTGACATGGAAATATAATTCTTATTGCAACGTTTGTACTTTCTGCAAATAACTTCTTTCTGGTTTAACAATATAACCGTTTAGTGAGGAACTCGACACAGACTATAAAAAAATCAACCACCCAACTCTAAAAAAGATGATCTTAAAGCTTCAATGAGAAGGCCACCCCGTTCCACCGATAGGCACCTCATTACTCAAGTTTAATATCAGCCGTGGGTGAATTACATATAAAAAAACTATGTGCCACGTTTTCGATAGTTCGAAGGTGAGCTGACATAAAGATTAAATTGATCCTGGGCCCAATTAAGTAAAATTACTGGAACATTCCGAATATATTTTCATTAAAAAATGTTGAACACAAAGAAATATGCTACGTTTAAATATTTTTATTTCATATTGTTACCTATGGAAGTATAACACGAGTGTTTTGTTACTGTTTTTATACGTCCTTTGACAAGCTTTCAGCTATTTAAATATAACATTTCAACGAATCCTTTAAAGGTTAATAATAGCCTAACGCTACATCACAATTTTTACGCCATTCACCTTGCTTCTATCACGTCATCACAAGAATAAAATGGGTGAGCACAGTAAAATAACAGAGAGAGAGTCCGTACGTTCATAACTTTTAATACTTTTTTCCATATTCTTGCACCATGTGCACTTGAAACTTATAATATCTCATTTTCGGCTCTAATAGTTAATAATTTATAAAATATTTATTTATATAGATAACTTTGTCAGCTGTACACGTAAAGGAAAAAATATAGTATTTATAGGGTTCGTTAATATCCGCGTTTTCATACTTTTACTACGGGTTTTAGAACGTATCCCCCGCGGATAAGGGGGTCTTGCATAATGAGGTCTCGTAGCATTACCGAGTTACTTCAGTGACTCATTATAGAGGGTTTTTTTTTTTTAAAATAAAATAAAGAAATAACGAGCTTTTCAACATAAAAACGAAAACACACCACGCGTATCGCTTTCAGTTTCCAGAAAACTGAAGACCATTAAATAAATCATAATATCGTGTAGCAGCCAACAATTGACCTTTCGCTCCTGGTTATGGCCGCTTGACATTTCTGTGCCGGTCCTTGACTCGCGCTGGCCTCGTGAAAAGGGTTATTGGTTTCAAAAAACCTATTTAACCTGATAAATTATATACGATGTATCGTGTGTGCTGAAGGAATTCAAAGATAATAAATTGTTTGTAGTGTTTTCCGTAGAACCAGACACATGAACCCTATAGAAATTCAAATGTGCCAATAGCTTTTTGTTAATGACAGATGCACGTTTTAATTATTCAATCGTGAGAATAAAACTATTGGTTGACTCCTTGCCTGGTTTAATAGACATTTTAACGTGGATGTTCTTAAGTTTAGAAGGGCCTTTCTTCAGTATTTCTTCATTCTAGGGTATTGATTGAGAAACTGTTAAACAATACAAATAATTTATAGAAAAAAATGTGTGAAAAGTGAACGGCTAGTGTTGTTATAGACGAAATCTAGGGAGATGGGCATGAGAGACGATAGCTTGGTAAAACTGTTATCTAGAGAGTAAAGGTTATTGGTTGAATGCGTACCAATTCGTAATAATTCAATGTCACTGCCGATCGACGTTAAATCATTACACGGTCGATCGTTCGATCGCAATCAAGTCTTTTAGGTTAATCACATATGATATATACGAGTATATACTCGTATATACGAGCATGTGCCAGTTAACGCGATAGGCTAATATGGAATAGTTTGACAGTTTGAAATCCTCACGAGCTTCAGTACTTTTTTCAAGTTTTTATTTCCTTTTAGTTTTAAGGGGTAAAAGAAAATTTATCACTCTTTTCATTATTCTTTCTTCCAGTTTATGGCGGGATATTTTTTTTTTCAATACTATTTGAGGGTTTTGATTATCGACAATATTTCGGAAAGAACGTATTGAAATCAAATCATTAACATATCAGCAGCGAGTATATTGCTAGACGGCAATCTCTTGCAACCAACCAGACAACAGTTGGGCAGATTTGTGCCAATTGCAGGATGAAAAGTTTCAACGTTATTTTCAAAAAGGAAAAATTATAATAAACAGTAAAACAAAATACTTGCAAATGTTACCAGATATATGGAAAGCAGAACGATATCCACAGATGTCCACTCTTTTGTCAAAATTTCCGATGACATTTTGGCATAATTGCGGTTCTAACTCACCTAACGCAAATAATTTCGTTCTTCAGCTTAGGAATTGATTCAGCTGAGTCACTCTTATAGATGGCTTTTCACGTAACCACATAGAAAATAGTCGAATGGTGGCAGATCACATGATCTTGGTGGCCAATTAACATCACCGTTTCCGGAGATTACGATTCATAAAATAATTCAACAACTTGAACGCGTTGTTGTATTGTATACAACTCCATTTTTATAAATGTCATACATTACACTTCTCAAATGTCACAAGACCCAGGCAAGTTCGCGACGCCATCTGTGTTTTATCCAAGAATTTAAAAAACCGCTCAATTTGAAAGACCCTTTATCATTTTCGGGCTTTTATCCATTTCTTTGTATTCGAATCGTTTAATATTTTTTTTGTTAAAAAAAATAAACATAAAAAACTACAATTTATCAATCGATTGATAGTGACAAATTTGTATGATATATACAAAAAGGGCGAATGTTGCGTGATGGATCGACTCGTGCATCTGCAGTAAGGAGCAGTAGATGCGACACTTGCTGCAGTCCCAAGACATTTGGTGGATATTGTTTTTTTTATTTAAATGTCATACACTATACTTCAATGACCAACAAAAAGTTTTTTTTGAAATCAAAGCAAATTGTGTGTTTTATTCAAGAATTAAAAAAATTTTAATGAAAAAAATTGCTCAATTTGAAAGACCCTTTATGTTGAGAAATCAAGCTGTATTCTTAACTGAATTGTGAATATGTTAAAACTTTCAAATACACGTTTCGATTTCAAGCAACTAATGATTAGTTGGTTTGTAATTGTCTAAAAACCTGAAATGAATTCAATTGCCTTCACTGAAAGTTGTATTTAAATTTCAAACCATGGTGTAAAAAAGAAGCTTGAAACATGAAACCGACAAAACGTTTTTATAAACCGTCGCTTCTGCTTGTTGGCACATAAGTTTAGCATAATTACACAGCAAACAATATGCTGTTTTACTTAAATGTGTAAAAAATACTTTTTCGAATGAGTCCAGTGTTACGCTAAATTTAAAATAAAATTTAAGGCAATTGACCAAATTCAGTTGTGGTTTGAAGTTATATGATATTAACGATATGAGAATATTAAATAATAAATACTATTTTATTCGGAAATTAGTTCCGCATGTTGTCGATAGATATCGTTAGGACTGAACTTTCGTTGCTAACTTCATTGCAAACTTGTTGAACGTATGTTGTTATGATTAGTTTTAGTGAAATTTAGTACATTTTTTCGGTCACTGTTTACCAAAATTGCTTGGTCGGTTTTATGGAGTCATTTTGAAAATGCATCAAAATAAGTTGTTTTTTCGGTGCTTGATGTTTTTTTCCTAGCGCCAAGAAAAAATACGACATAAAAAAAAAAGATACGCACGTGTGTGACAATGAAGCAGTAAGGGATCCTGTGTATAAACGTGGTTTTAAATAAACTGTAATGGTGATATGACACTCGAATTTGGTGTTTGGAAGACTGAAAATATCGAAAAATAACAATCAATCGAGCCTTCGGGTTTTAGAACCACTGGAGTAAGCATGGAAGTCACAGTTCGTCTTCACACATGACAATACTTATACACGTAAGTAAAGATGTAACACTTATACACGTCTAATGTACGCAAGTAATGTACCAGACGAATTCTTTAACTAGACTGATACAATTTTAATATTTTTTTTGGTAACCATCGGGAATCGACCATGAAACTTTCGGTTGGAAATCGTGACCAATAAAACCAATATAACAATATGTTTCAAGTCAAGTATTTAAGCTAAATAAAATAAACATCCAAAATGAAATGAGGGTTTTACACCATCGGACCATGGAGGGACATTAAAGGGATGATAAATTCACCCCAACAAAGTGTGAATGCTTGAAAATTTTATTCTCGTTCATTCACTTTACACCTCTGGGCGGGTGCCGGGGGCTGGTCCCGCCCGTAACTCATTTCATATTAAATTGGTGCCTCAATGGGCCGAAAAGATTTTTTCTCACATTTTTAATGCCTACACAAGGGAAATATCAAGTATAAAAACACACATGGATATTTACATCGGGAAAAATAAGCGTCTGGAGAGGTTAAGTATAAAGCTGGGATATTCAACCAATTGTGGTGTTTTTGGCAGATCTTTTCTTTAAAATCGTATACTTTCCTATCAATAAAAAGGTTTTTGCTACTAAAAACTACTTAGAGTTATTCTAAATATAATAATTTTACTTTTCATGCTACTTAATTATTGCGATGTGTTGTGTTGCATTGCCAATGTATGTCTTATACTTTAATTGTTAACAGTACAACCTGAGGGGTTTATTGTCACGTGGCAATCAATTCGCCAGGTCAGATCGGATATCAAACCCAAAACTCTCGGGTGTAAGTCAATAGTTTTACCAACTACGCCACGTAGGTCGCCGAGTGAATAATAATAATACTAATACCAGAAGGACAATTTATATTACGCTAATTCAGAATTTGAACCCACTATTATTGACAGATTAAAAATATTACAAAATAAATGTATAAAAGTTAAGAGGAAGGATAGGAAAGTAGTGGATGCAGTCATTTGATTATGTATTATACTTTCCTGCATCTGTATAACACATGCTTTGAAAAACATATTTATTACGAAAACCGCAGAAAACTTTCGAAAAGAAGACGATTTACAAAGAAACTTTAATAGATTTTCCGATATGTAATAGTAACACATTCCACTTTAGTTGTAGTATATGTGTGTAGTGTTCACATAGAAGAGTTGTATACTTTGGAAGACAATTTCGAATCAATCTCTGAACCCTCAATCGAAATACAGCAATGAATCAAAATCGTAGTGGTGTTGCCAACATTTGATCTTGATCACTTATATTTATTTCAAACAATAGTAATGATATAATTTTATCGCTTTAAAAGCTCTATTTTGAAATAATTTAAAACCTCAGAGAGGTTTTCAGGACTGTGCACTCGTCGTTTTCTTCAACTCTTCAACCACATTTCCCGCAAGCGGAGGCATGACGAGACACATAGTCGTTGGCAATGCGTAGGGTTTCAGAAGCAGAGGTAAAACATCTTTACGCATCAAGTTAAGAGTGTTACTGTCCTGCTTTTGTCTCAGGCTTTTGGGACAGCGTTTCCTCAAGAGGACTCGAGAATTATATGTGGTGTGTAACCTACAATACTAATAATATGGGCCAGCATTTAGGTCACGCCCTTCTGATCAGGTGGAATTCGTATGTGTGAAAGAAAGGATATTTCCCGTTTTGTTGTACCCTGCATACACCCTATTATTTCTTTCGTACGAATTGCATCGTTATAACATATAAGAAACATTTCATTGTACAACTGTAATAAAAGAATATATACATATACTTTTTAATGGGGGATAGTTTTAGTCTCCTGGTCATGATCGAATAAAGTACATAGAAATTTTTTGAAATATGCCACATGAGACCCTCTGCAATAGGTAGTTTTTCTGAAATACGCCACATGAGACCCTCTGCAATAGGTAGTTTTTCTATCAAAATCAACCTTAAAGCGATATGTGATGGATGATAAATTATGTTAGTTACTATGTGTATTTTACTATATTTAACTTTGTTCGATATTTTTTGAAATGTTAGCATTTGGGAAGTATGTTCTCAGATGAAGGAATGTATGTTCTCATGTGAAGGAAAGTATGTTCTCAGATGAAGGAAAGTATGTTCTCAGATGAAGGAAAAAATGTTCTCATGTGAAGGAAAGTATGTTCTCAGATAAAGGAAAGGTGAAAAGAAATATTGAACTGCAAGTTGTAATATGAAATCAATTTAAAGGGTAACAAAAATATTTAGGCTAAAATCAAGCAATCTCAAGATATGCCTAAATAATGGTTCATAACAGCGTATTGGTGCCAACATTGATGTATGGGAATAAACCGTGGACATGAAAAATAATTCAAAGAGCAAAACTAATGGGAATGAAATGCGTGCGTTGAGAAGTTTATGTGGTGTGCCGATGTATGAGATAATAAAACAATGTAATGAATATGGATGAAGGTGAACTCAACACTGATGTGTTAAGTATGATAAAAAATGTCACGTTGAGGTGGTTTGAACATGTTGAACGGATGGGTAATGAAAGACTGACTAAACAAATGTATGCAAACGCAAGCATAAGTGGGATTCATGATAAAGGACAACTGAAAAACGTATGGTTGGACCGAGGGGCTGAAATTATGAAAGAAAAAAAGGTAAGGAGTCAAGAAACAAATGTAACTGTATGGGGAGATGTGTGGACGTCGAAGAGTCGAAAGAAATATGTATAGTAGTGATAGAAATGTTTGCCACTCTGTTCTCAGTACCTACCGTAGAGGGAAAAGTATGATACTATGTTGATATTGTCCAATGTATGTTAATGGTTTTCTCGTGCTGTTTTACTAAATATGATTTCAATTCGCTTGAGCATACATTGTTTTAGCACTTAATTTATCGCCCGAGTCAATACTCCTAGGGTGTATTTTACTGAATCGAGTCAAGACCATTTTCATTGTTAAGATTTATATGATAAATAAATATTATATCGTATAATATCATCGTTTTTTTAAATTTCTTTATATTTACTCGAAAATTGACGAGATACCTTAAGCAAGTTGGCATGGATAAAACACGTAAGCAGGTCTCTATTGACACTCAACACAGATCACTATGCAACGCAATAATACAGAATAAGGGCACTTGGCAGACCGATACAAAGGGTTTTAAATAACGTACAGTAGGATCTTAGGAGACTGGAAGGGCCGGCGAGTGGTCGATCGGCTTGGATAAAAATTGTCCGGAAGGCTAAACATCTCGAGGAGTTGTATGACCATCTGAGGTAATGATAGGTACTCGTAGGTAGGTTTATAAAATAGTTTGTTTGTGTACATTTTTTGACCATCGTTTAAATCAGATTCCAAATTTGTTCCGCACATAAGTATGTAGATTACAAAAGTGCTTTTCTATTGTACAATAATAAATAATGTAATAGCTAGCATGTATAAAAGGTTGAGCAGTTCTGGTTTAAAGGATGAAGTATTTCAAAGCTCCCAGCTGATAAATTTGAGCTATATATAAGCTTTCTGAAGGCTTTATTGTGGTATCGAAGATGTGAATATCTTATGGAATTTTAGATACTATAGGTATCCGAGTTCATGCAGTAGAGAATTTTATATATTCATTCATGGTATAAGAAATCCTAAATTTTTAATCAAAATTTTTGTACGATTCTAATTCAGGTCTTCACTTTACACGAATCATTGATTCAAAGAAAAATCACGTTACTAGAAAAACGTATAAATTGTATTGATTTTAATCTGGGTGAGATTGTATTGCAATATTATACAATAATTTTATTGCGTACAGTACAACCAGACAATTTGTTTTGCTAAGTGGTAATTTTTTACAACCAACTAGAAATATGATTAATTTAAGAAGTATGAAAAGAAAATCATTTTAAAATTATTTCTGAAAATTCTGGGTTATAACGGGAATCAAACCTGCTAATCCAGGCTGAAGTCATCGTCTATTGAGTCGTCAGCATAGGTCTTGACTGCCTACAGTATTCCCTGCCAACTAATGTCTCTTAGCAGCGTCCGTCCACTAATTAGGTGTACCCAATATACGGCAATACGGTATCATACCATCCAGCTATCACCTTTGGTCTCCCAACTCCCGCTGAACAAAGTCTCGTTTGCAGGTTCATTATCTTCTTCGTTATTACCTCCATGCACCATTATCTTAAATTGGATCATATATTATGTGAAGAATATTTCTCTCAAAGGTATTAAGAAATCTTTCGTTCCGCTTTGTAAATATTCAGGTATCCGTTTTGTAAGTTGGCACAAATCTTAGGAGTGGTTAAGAAAGTTTGCTTATCATGATAAAAGTGCTATTTTATACGTTTTCTAATAAAAAAATGGAAATAAGTAAATACTTCAAACCAAAACACGCTCAGGAGTATGTTTATAATTCTCAAATGAATTACTAAAAAAATCTTCTTAAAATATCAAAAGTATTCATTTATTTATTTGTACTCGTATATTGTTTATAATTAAGGCATTAATATTGTAGAGGTTTAAAGACATTGTAATTTGTTTTTATCAAACACGGTTTATTCCACTTTTTGTAACGGTATAATCCTACCGGTTTCAGGACTTTCACCTCATAAGCAGGGAGCACAAACAAGACTCAAATTCGCCGCTTTTAACTGTATGCTTCATAGCTTGTTCAGTATCCCCTTAACCGACGATAATTTTAAAAAGGAATTAATAACCATAAAAAATATTACAAATAATGGCTACCCTGGAAGCCTCATGGATGGAACTTTTAAAAAATAAAACAAAAAAGAAACTCATAAAATATCATATATTTACCGACACCTCTAAGCAGACTTATAAACGGAGCAAAGTCCTATATACTCGTATAAAAAAACATATACAAAACAATAAAAAAATTATTTTTTTTTCTAAACCATCTTATCAACCGATTTTAATAAACGTACATTTTTATAACGATAATTCCCATTCTGAAGAGCTTTTTGAGTCAAATCAGTCAACTATCGAAAAAAAAGAGGAACAAAATTTGTCATTTATTTATGTTTTTCTTGAAGTCGCACTAAAACAATCGTTTTTCTTAGACATATAAATTTGCAGGTATATTTTTAAGTCTAAATACATATAAAAAACTAGTTTTTTTTTTTAAATAAATTTATGTAAAATGTCGCACACGTATGTAAATTCCTGTTCCTTCGTGAAAACAAATGTACTTACGTAATCAAAAACAAGGGTGTCACCAAAACTGAATAATTTTATTGACCTATTTTTATAAAAGTTTTTTTACTCAAAGAAATCCTTTTCGGAGGACCTTTTCCATTCTTTCAGATATAAAAGACATCGTGTTAGGTTTACAAACACCAATTCACATCTCGTGGATGGTAATATTTAAATATTTTAATATTTGCTAAGGTGAATCTTGTTTAAAGCCGAATTCTCAACGGCGACATTTGCATTACAAAGTATGTGAGACTTATTCCAAAATAGCTCAGTCTACAACCAACATATTACTACGTACAATGGATTAACCTACATATTTTACGGTCAAATTTTCACCGGCGCGATGTAAATTTGACCGTAAAATATTTAGGTTAACTTTTTTATCTTTTCTTTTTCACGTATCAGTTTTGATTCCTGTACGGAGAACTGATATTTTGTTTAGAATTTATTGTTACAATAGCATGTAGCGCTCATGGAATAACATTTGTAAATATATAATCATCATTAAATCGACTAATACAGATGTTTTCAAACCGTGCGCCTCGACACCCTGGTTTTGCAATTAATTCTAAAGGGCGTTGCGAGATATTCTAAAATTTTCATAACCCCAGATCATCGTACATTAAAAATAAAACTTGTAAATATGAAACTGATAGAGTTTTGGATATCATTACAATATATTCCTGATAAAGCTCAGCGAGCGCTGAAGATCAATAAATTCTGGATCAATTTGTGATGATTTAAACATACCTCTGTGAAGTTGAGTTTTCGAAGGAAGTCATAATAAAAGCTATATATTGCTCAAAAAATAACTTGGAACAGGAAATGAGAGTAGCGGTGCCTATATTAATTCCGAGATTCGAGAAACTGTGTGTTGAATAATAGGTTCACCCATCTCACTAATTGGTAAGTTTTGCTTAAGGGTGCCGTGAAATATTTTTTTATATACTTAGGTCCCCATGAAACAAAAAAGTTTGAAAAGTATTAAGCTAATGTTTACTCTTTTTCATTGATATATATGGGCCTCTCTTTTCACAATCTGACATTTTACGAGTATATTGCTGACTCTCTGCACCCAGAAGGAGTTAGCCAATCGGAATAGGCTAAAGGAGCATACATACAAACGTACTATCCACATCTACACATTTTCTCATACAACTCTTCTTCTCAACGTACGTATTTCTACAGCATTTATTCGAGTCCTTACAACATTTATTTGACTAATGGAGCAGGGCAACAAAAAGTTTTTTCTATGATAATTTACAAAACATATTCTTCTTATTTCAGAACAAAGTAAATCACCCACTAAGGGGAAACTAGTTAGAATGAAGACTATTTTCTAGCCCGAGGATTACCGCTTAGAACATAGGTGGCTTATCATGGGAAACATGGACACTTATAAAGCGAGACAAAAGAGTTCTAGATACTTTCGAAAAAAAAATCAGAATATATAGACCAATTTATGACATTGAAGCATTTAGAATGAGGCATAACGCAGATCTCTATACCTTGTATAAGAAGCTAGCGTGGCAAAAACTATAAACATTACTGGACGACGCTGGCTTGGGCATTTATACCGCATGCAAGGCACTGATCCTGCAAGGAAAACTTTGTTCAATTGTGCGATATGGCGTTGGAGAGTCAAGAGACCAAAGCTGAGATCGTTGGAAGGAAGGAGAAGAACGAAGAACTACCTCACATTGGGCATAACCAATTAGAGAAATAATTCTGCTGTGAGAGATAAATGGCAGAGAATCCTGCAGGCAGTCAAGACCCGTCCTTGATTTTAGGGCTGATGATGAATAAATATAATTTAAAAAAAATCTAACCCTTCTCTACCATGTTAATTTGTTTTATCAGTATTTCGTCACTCATACGTTCAACTAGCCCAAACCGCAGTATAGTCGTTATTTTTCATCCTACTTAATGTTAGTCCTAATAATTGATAACTTCCATTGTTAAGTTGGTAAGACGCTAACCTTGTATTCTGGTTAAATTACGGATCAAAAGTAAAAAAATGATTAAGCCCCATTCATCAAAAGGCTATTTTTATCTTCTATGTGAGAAAAAACTGCGAATTACGTGTTTACTTCACTGTTTCTAATTCCTAATATTCGATTATTTGGACCGATGACGATGTTATCTCCTAAAATTGTCTTACAGTCTCGATCTTTAACTTTAGTAGTGAGAAGATGCTTAGAATAACTAAATTAATGAAGAATTTCAATATATTTAAAGGATAGCATTTTAAGAAAAGGCTGTAATTTTCACAAAAATAAAAATCTGAGCATTTATATAGCGACGTTTAGTGAACAGATTGAGCTTAATGGCGTTCTAATTCGGGGATAGAACCCAATTTTATTAATAAATTCGTCGTCATTGCTGGACCTCGTAGTTAAGTATAACCTCGCCATTCCAACGTTAATTCAATTGGAAAATGAAGCTGTGCCATTGAGTTTATGTTTATTCCCCCGTTTCTCTTCTTAAAGAGAGTGAGCCGTTGCACACCGGCAAACTCACGAGCAACACCGCTGTTTTGTATCCGATAGCACACCTGAAGGGAGATAGATGATCGGGGCACACTGGCATATTTTTTTCCTTTTATTTTATTTTTAAGAATGGATATGACTGAAGTCGTGAGTATCCTTCTAATCCCGAGTACTAGGCGGAAAAAAATGTCTGTCAATCAAGGGGAGTAGCACAATTCGGGCCTCGAACAGACGACCTTCCACACGGAAGTGTAATGCGTTACCGCGCGGCTATGCACCTCCATATTAATAAATTTAAAATATTACGAAATATAAAATACGTCGATATAATTTGAGTAGTTATAATTTTATTGTTCCTGTTTTATTTCTGTATTGCAGATTGTTTGTGTCTAATTTTTATGTAGAATTTTACTGTTATTTATTATACTTTATTGTATTATTTTCTTGAATACAGTAGAATAAAAACAAAAAATGGAATAAAATAAATTGAAAATAAAGTCAGCATAGGTTATATATTATTATTCTCCACGAATCCGTCCCTGATCACAACTGTGCAGAAGGGAGTATCACAGGAAGAGGAATGGATCTAGATATGTGTATGTATGTTATGTATGTGAATAAGATTACCACAAGCGAGATTCTTTGAAGTCGTCTGCAGAATTCCGTTCTACTTTTTCCATTTATTTTCTCTGCAACTTTTGCAACCGCATATATTTTTAGTGTGCAAATATGTCCGTTTTACATTTATTTAAATAATACAACTTTTAATATATAGAGAAATCAAATTTATATTCAACGTTCAGAAAAAAATTCTATTCAACTTGCTAAGTTGTGGACAAAGAAAATTTAACATTAATAATTGCATTGATAAAGACGATATTTAATTCGATTATGTAATGATGTATGAAAGTACGTTTAAAATTGGAATAACAATAATGAATAACATGTTAACATTTAACCAGGTTGGTACTCGTAATAACGAATACATCTCATGTTTGGGCAGACATCTAGATTATTAGATTATTACTACATAAAAATAGGGGAGTCAACTTAATGATTTGATTCTTGGTTAAGAAAAACCGTTAGGCCGAGGCCACACCAAAGTGCTTCGCTAGGTGCTACGTGACTAATAGACTAGCTGACTTCATGCTTGGCCACACCAAAGTGCTTCGCACAAATTCATTTGACATTTGGGAGTGGTTGAGTCAACAAACGATGGCACTCTCAAAACTAACCAGAAAGCTACTTCTCTCAGAGAATTTAAGTTTAAAATTTCGAACATCTCAAAATTGAACTTTTTGGGTGCATAATGTTAATTTATCTAGAAGTATGGAGTGGAGAGTTTCAACTTCTCTACAAAGAATTGCGGAATTACGATGTAAAGTTTTGTAGTTATTTGAGATGTAATATTTGATGAAAGTAAATTTATTTAACATATTAATTGTTTAGGCATGACAGATTCTAGGAAACATTAAATAACAATAATGAAATTTTTCAAGATTAAAAGTAAATATAAGTACAAGTTCATAAATAAATATAAGTAAACATAAATATAAGTATTATACAAATAAATATAAGTACAAGTACAAGTAAATTTAAGTACATTTGCTCGATGGGTTCCACAAAGGCTCCCTTTTATACACAGCTGCTATTAAAATTTCCTCCATCCTGTAAAATCACTTAGTGACACAATAAAATTAACCAACACGTCTGTTTGCTAGGAGACTCACTAGGTGACTAATCGTCACGTAGCGTGGCGCGAAGCGTGCATTGTAGCCATTGCGATAGTATGCGGTGCGTTGGTTTCGCTAGGATATGTCACCTAGCTCGCTGCGTAGCTCTACGCACCAAGCGAGGCTCCTACCTGTGTGGCCGAGGCCTTAGTTGTTTCTGTAAGCTCATAATCTTGATAGATCAAACCTGAGGATTTATTATCAATGAATTTCATTAAGATGAAATAAGGCCCGGAAGTGAATTAGCTTAGATCCAAATAAATCCCGAAACGCCATGTTTTTAAGCAAATTTATTATTGCCACGTATGAAAAATCGCTTCTGATTTTATGGCGATATTTTGAAGCAAATGTTATTGTTATAGCCCTTCTGGAATTTACATAAATTAGTTTTTTGCTCAAATAAAATGTTATAAAATAATATTTAATACCGAAAAAGTGTGAGAATTTAGTAATTGTTTAATAAAAAAAAAAAAAAAAAAGTAATTAATGTTGAATATTAAGTAGATATTAATGTAATAGGAATAAACATTTCAGCGTATAAAAAGTATGATGTCACTTTGATTTACCTCTGTAGTCTAATTGGTAAGAAGGCTCCAGCCCGGAGATTGCAGTTTCGATTCCCGTTAATACCGATTTTTTTAAAAACGGGTTTCAGTCTAGCTTTGACATGGAAGTAAATTTTTTATAAAATAAATAAATTAAAACTTATTATTTTTTAAATAAATGAACAAAAAAGTTCCAGCCTCCTTTTCACTTCAGACGTCTTTTACATCTTTCTGGTTGGTTGGAAGAGGTTTATAAGTTGTAATGCATACAGGAAAAGTGCAATAAAAAATAATTAAGTGACCTAAATTTTGGACGACACGAAAAAAGGTTACTGAGATACTCGTAGAAGCAGAGGAAACGAAAAATGTAAATTGCGATAGAAAAGTTTGACGCTCTGCTCTCTCGGCTTATCTCGACAAGAAAATGACGTGATGATAGGTATATGCGTTTAAAACCCTTAAATAAATTACCCTTCCAAAATCTCTGTTCTTATTCAAAATGAAAGCTGAAATTATTTACATAATTGGATATTGATAATTAAAAAAACTTCAAGGAAAGAATGATATTATATGCTAATTCATATCTCTTCGCAGCGATGAAAAAATTCATTTTGAGTATTATTTAATAAATTCCCCTCGCAAATTTCATTAATATATGCTGAATGGGATGAGGAATTATCAAGGACAAAACGGGATGATCAAACCATCTGTTTCCTGCTAGTGCTTTAAATTCTGGAGACTATTGTATAACTAATTTATTAAAGTTAGCTCAATAATAATTTTAAATGACATTTCTAAGTACATGTTTTTTTAATTTAATTTTTATACATATTCTTTAAAAAAATATGAAATAAAATGATAACATGGATATAGTATATTATTGCTCAATAATTCAAAAGAACCAAACTTCGCCAAGTTAAGTCTATTATTCTCCATAACATTGTATTGAGTGGAAACATGGATGATGAAAAGGAAGGAAAGAAATATAATAGATCCTTTCGAGATATGGTGTTGGGGGAGGATGTGCCGTATTCCATGGATCGTTAGGTGCGCTAACGTTTCTAATCATCCAAGAATTAGATACTACCGAAAGATTTTCGACAGCATACAGAAAATTAATCCTTACGTACTTTGGGTATGTTGCAAGAAAAAAATATGTTTAGCGAATGCGAGCAAAAATATGGTGTCCTATAAGATGGACGGATCAAATAAGTTAACAAGATCTTCTTTTAACACTGTATTCAGCATGTCCCAGGACCGGGAAGGATGAAGACAGGTGGTGCACCGAGCTCGAGACACAGCAGAAGACCATGCCGCTTAGTATTGAAGAAGAACACATACACATATACCATCATGCCGTTTTCCTGCTGGAGTACATAGAGAAGACAGAGCGCCAGACTTTCCTATTTCGACACACATATTTCACCTCTTCCACACCCATACAGCTCTTATGATTTATCTTATTTCTTGCTTTTCCTGCTTTCAATATATGATTCACTTGATCCAACCATACTTTACTTGGTCTTCATCTACCACGCCTTTCACTCACATTTGCACTGTATATTTAGTTTATTAGTGCTTTATATATTCGTTTCACGTGTCTAAACGATCTCACAGTAGTTTTTTCACCTTGCTCAACACATCAGCCTTAAGTTCACATTACAGAGCAGAGCAGACATTTCTCATGAGCTCCTCAATCTCTTTTCATTATCATATTAAAAATATTACAAAATAAATAAATAAAAGTTGAGTTTGATGATAGGAATGTAGTAGCTGCGGCTATAAGATTAGGTACTGCCCCGCATCTGCATATGTTTTGAAAAACATAATTGGTAAGAAAACCGCAGAAAACTTACTAACGAAAGACAAATTATAAAGAATTCGATCTGCCGATATAGGAAACTAACAGGTTCAGCTTTAGGTGGAGTGAAGTGTATAGTATGTGTATTAACCATATTCAGTTTCTAAGAAAATTTACAAGCAAAATAATATTCAAGTAGAGAATCAATATTAAAATCCGAAAGGTGTCCTACTTGGGTCATGTACTTAGAAGAGCAAAATACAAATTACTGCACCTGATCATTCAAGGCAAAATAGAAGGCCGAAGAGGTGTTGGCAGGAGGCAAATTTCCTGGTTCCGCAATATACGTGATTGGACTGGCATAAGGGGCATTGGAGATCTTTTTTAAGCTGCCGGGGACAAAGATATCTACTCTCAAGTGATATTCAACGTTGGGGGGACCTGACGTGACACTGAGAAGAAGAAGAAGAAGAGAATCAGAAATGCATACGTAGCCATATCAAACGACATTTCTGAATCTCATTGGAGACGTTTGACGAGATACGATCCTAATATATGCACCAATTTTTGACAATAGTGCGTGGAGACAGAGGTAAAACGAAGACCTCTTAATTGAAGCTAGCGTAGTAAAAGCCATAAAAAATAATATAATGTGTTGGCTTATCCAATGGGGGGAAGAATAGTGAGGAGATCAAAGCCGAGATGGCTGAACGATGTAAAAGAGAACTGTCACACACTGTGACCAATTGGAGGAGAGATACAATCCTGCTGTTTGCCAATACCTATCTAGGGCTGATGATGATGAAGATTGAATGAAAACAAAAATAGAGGTCTATTTACATCGCCAGATATAAGATGTCGGATGATAATAATAATCGTGCATAAAGGTTTATTTTTGGATTAAAGTTTTGTTGAATAAATTTAACTTCACATTTTTGACGAACAAAATGTTCTCGCGATGTATCATTTTACATTCTTCAGTCGGTTTATTGAAAGTTCCACGTATATTTAATATGTAGCTGGTAGAAAACTTTTATATTTATCAAATAGTGTGTGTGGCTAGTACTGGACAGGTATGTATTTCATTTCGCATTCGTTTTATGATAATTAAGTAGGGCTGTAGCTGTTTTAAAGCAAGAATATATAAAATTTGAGGGCTTTGAAACTAAACCTTTTTTTTAAGTCAATGACTTAGAAACAGTGTTATTTTCAACATCCGTCCCAGAGCAAACCTCTCCTGACGTATTATATTCATATTATTATATTTATATTATTACATTATACAATTTCCATGCTATTTTTTCTTATCGATGATCCTTTTATTATATCACTTATAATTATAATTTTTTGTTTTAAATTTGAAAACATCTAATGTTCTCGTGGTCGAGCTCGACCTCTATTAGTGGGGTTATATCTCGACTGGACGATGTTATGATATGTGCACATACATTTTGGTAGCTTCTCTCTTAAATGTATTGTATTTTGTTCTCCATTTTCTTAAGTTATATATGCAATTTCAGTATTATGTTTATAGGTACGTTCTGTTTTGTTATCAATAAACCTATAATAATACAATACAATAAATTGTAGTAAATACAAAACGTTATAATTAAAAAAAAATAGAATAGAATCTTTTGTAGTTATGATTTAAAAATATTAGCATAATTAATTATGAATCGGTCGTTTCAGATGAAACTGCACCTTACGAAAGGTTGTTTTATTACAATAAACATGGATTGGATGACGCAGACTAACAAAATGACGTAATCAAATCGCAAATCCTGAAAGTTAATTGTTTTGAGAGCTATTAAAATGTAAATGGTTCCGTATAATTTCAACATTCGCTTCAGGCATAGCCGCTCAGGGCTGGTTCAGGATTTAACAAAGAAATTGGTTATATTATTGCATGTTACTGTGAAAGAATAACCACGAACTGAGTCATAAATGTTTGTATTTTAGGCGAAAAAATATTAATGTCATTTGTTCAATTTGTATCTTCAAAATCTTTATATCATTTTTATAATTGTCAACAAGTAAGAAATCCAAGAGAACTTGAATATCATTATTGATTAAACTAAATTTATAAAACTAAACACATACACTATACTCCAAATACAGCCAAATGTGTTACTATCATATATCGGAAGATCTACAAAGGTATCTAATTTGTCCATCGTTAGTAAGTTTTCTGCGTTTTTCTAACTAAATATGTTTTTCTTAACATACGCAGATGTGAGGAAATACCTTATATATTGACTACTGCCACCACCTTCCTACGGCCTCATCACATTATTTACACAATGTTTTTTTTGTAAAGTTACAATAAAACCGTTTGAACTTTTTCTGTCGTTAAGAATCCACAACTGGAGTGTCTTGATCTTATAATGCGGCGGCCAAAATACGAGATTGTTTAATGAATCTTGTTGGGAGTGATTGAAATAAGTAAATGGATCGGGAGGTGGAAGCTGTCATGGTTAAGGAATATTCGATCCTGGATAGAGAAAAAGATGTCATGGTTAAGAAATGTAAGACACTAGATAGGGAGGGTGTTGTCATAATTAGGGAATATTCGACACTGGATAGAGAGGAAGTTGTCATGGTTAAGAAATGTTCGACACTAGATAGGAAGGGTGTTGTCATAGTTAGGGTATATTCAACATTGGATAGAGATGAACTTGTCATGGTTAAGGAATGCTCGATACTGGATAGAGAATAAGTTGTTATGGTTAAGGAATATTTGACGCTGGATCGTATGAAAAAGGAAATCGACAAATTACTGATTGTAGAACTAGCTTCAAAATCCAGGAAATTATAAACGTTTCGGCGGGTATCGATGCCAAAATCGGACATGATACGAGAAAAAAAATGTCAATTCAAACTTCAATAAATTCGATTCTATACTCGTATCTCTGGGAATAACCAAAGTTTTGGATGCCATTCATTAAGTTAGGCTTATTCCTGAATTTATGAATATTCAGTCAGTTCACATCTCAGATGGTTCAGATACTGGTGGTTCACTGCCATTACCATCCTCAGATGTTCTAAGTTTCTCAAAGTTCTAAGAATATGATTTCAATACCTGATCTCAGAAGGCAGGAATAAAAGAAGATTTATTTTATTTTATTTAAAAAAATATTTTTACAAAATCATGAAAATTAACAATTATCTCTACTGTATAATATCCTTAACTGTTCCCTCTTATTTTGCCGTAAATTTTCAGCGTCTTATGGACTTGCGCTACGATCAAATAGAGATTGTTTATAGACCTTCCCAGTTCACTGTTCTTTTTTTACGTGACCCTTAACTGTCCATACAGTGAGATTCTGGAACCAGTTACAAACCAATGTTAGTTCTTGGCATTCTTTAAGAAGCGACTGAAAAAAACTCTTCATTTCTAGTCAGTTATATAACATGTTTCATTCTTGATTTTTCTTTCCTCTCCATCATCCCTTCCTTTTCTTTAATTGATGATATCCCACTTTTACTTGTATTATGTATATGTCTATATGTACCATATGTTCATACATTTCATAAAGATGAACAATCACTTGAATATTTTTTTCGACCGTGTAATTTGCTATATTTACTTATTTGTAGAACGAATGAGGGAAGAAAGACTTACACAACAGAAATATAGTGCAAATGGGAGAGAAAGGCGCGTGAGAGGAAGATTATGGAAAGTATGGTTGGATCAAGTGAATGATATTATGAAATAAGGAAACATCAAAATTCAGATAAATTGTAGAAGTTTTATGAGAAGGCGTATGGATATAGAATATGCTTAAGATGTGTGTCGAGATAAGATAAGTTATCAGTCCTCTCTGCCTCTCCTGACAGGGTCATGATGTGATGGTATGTATTCATTCATTCTACAAGCTCATACCGTCTCAAAGTGCACTTCTTCATCTTAATACATCAGCCTTAAGTTTACATTCATCACTAATCACTGCATTCATACATTATTACCCCATGTATTTCTTCTCAGTGCACGCATCTCCACAACATTGCACATGTAATTTAATTTAACATAACGTTAGTTTTTCATTAAAGGATGTCGATAGTTTTTTTTCTTCGTATATCATGAGGTTCCATTATCTACTATCACCCGAGAAATTATTCCATTCTGAGTCAGTGGAACGAAATAAATAGATTTTTATTAATTCGTTCGTTTCCTTATCTTTTTATAAATGAATACATCACAGATTTTCCAGAGTATAAGGATCACTAATCTATCTTTCTCCAACCAATTCCATTTTACATTTATAGTCCTCGGTTATCCACGGAAAAAGGTTCCAAGTCCCCACCACCGCAGATGGCGAAATCCGCGGATAACAGCGAACTTCTTTTAAATTACCATGCACTCGTACTTATAAAGGTGTTCAAGAAAATGAAGTGGCAATGGGTAGGACACTTAGCCAGAATGTCAGACTCCCGACGGACATCCGAAATAATCCAATGGTACCCATGAGGCATAAAGAGGCCCAGAAGAAGACTAAAGGTACGCTGGATAGATAAAATCGGGGAGCAGTGCAGCATCACATGGCATCAACGAGCAAACAACCAAACTATTTGGAGTCAACTTGGGGATACCTTCATCCAGCAGTGGAACGAACCTGGTTGACAATGATGATGATGGTGATGATACTTTAGTATACCTATACAATACAATAGTTTTCTTTTCATGCACTGAACGCTCCCGTCTTTGTTTTCTCTCTAACTTTTACAGTTTACGGTGCAACAGCAAAACTACCACGAATTTCTCTTCCTTTTTGAGTACTTCACAATATATTCTGATATAGCCGAGGTGAGGCATGAGCATGGTATGAGGCTCATGGCCGCGCGGTAACGTACTGAACTTCTGTTCGGAAAGTCGCCGGTTCGAACCCGGCGCTACAATGACACAGACATTTTTTTCGCATAGTGTTCAGGGGTATAAAGATACATATGGCTTTGGACATATCTAATATTTAAAAAAAATGCCGGTGTGCTCCGATCGTCCAGTGTGCCATCAAATCCAGTACAGTGGGGTGGCCGGTGAGTTTGCTGGTATGCAACGGTTCACTCACTTAAAAGAAAAACAAACTCTTTCTAACTGCATTGATGTTGGAATGGCAAAGAGATCCTCGACTACGAGGCTCAGCAACGACCACATTGTGGTCAACATTTACGATTATTTTCTTTTCTTTTCGTACTAAGTTGAGATTTTTTAGATTATAGCTTTTACAACCATTTTACGAGGTTCCTTAATAGTTTCCGAGTCAACAGTATCACTAGCTTTGCGTTTCGGGGGTGTTATTACTTTAAATGAGGATTATTTGAACACAAACACTGAGATTCTCGGAACGTTCACGATCACAGAAAGCGATGGAGCAATTCTGATTCGATGCGTGATTTAAAAAATTGCAGGAGGTCAACCGCGTATAACAGGGGACTACTGTACATACATTTACGTAAGCAAAATATCAACATTATTTAATATTGTATATAACTTACTCGTGTTTTGGTCTTGGATAGTAGTTTTTCGATGATTGTCGGAATACTTGAAATTTCATTTTTACCTGAAACAAAAAGAAAAATTCATAAATATAATGCAGAAAACATTTTTTTGTTTTTATCTCATAAACAAAGGGTACCAGTTTGGTAAAACAGTGCAGTGCATGCATTTCCACCTCATTTATTCATTTTTCATATCCACGTTTCACTCACCAACACATATATCAATTTTGGCATTAATACGCTGCGCTGTTTTATTGGTTATTTGCTACAAATAATTATTTGTAACAAATAAATTATTTGTAATAAATTATAATTCACAAAATTGTTTCACTGTTCGGGCATTTTGTTTTAAGCCATAAGTAGAAATTTTGTACAATACATTGTAACCAATTTAAATTATGTTGTGATTTACTATTTGAGTTGTTGATGTTATTTAATGCTTGTGGGATTTAGAGATGATGTGGGAAAATCACACGTAACTCAAGTTTGTGCGACATCTTCTTAAAATAGGTCAAACTCACCTTCTAGTATGAAGTTTCATATTAAAGTTTAACTTTGTATGATTAACTTAGATTTTTTTTTTTGAAGAGTTGTGCTAATGGGCAACCTGGCTTATGACGCACCAGGTTTATAACCCCGGGATTGTGTTTGGACTCTCTGAAGTGGTTCTATGGAGACCCACTTCTTTGCCTGTGCCCTCAGTGCATACCCCAAAAGTGTTTATCATTTATTGCTCTGTATATGTTTAATATGTTTCGAATGTTCAGTGTTTGGATAGGACAAGGAATGCGTCCGTGCACGACTTTATTGGAAGCGCCCCGGCATTTGCCTTACAACAGGATTAACTTAGATTAGAATCTGCTGCCTGGAATATGTGAATAGAAATGAAAATCGTAGAATGAATGTTGTGGTAGAAATATTAGATTGACAGTCTGACATAAGACATACTGGAATATTTCATTTATTTATCATTGAAACAAATAATTTGTTTTATCAAACACTGTTTATTTCACTTTATCATAAAGTTAAGTAATAAGTACAAAATATGCAACAGTTTAATTAAAGTCCAGTCCACTTTATCATAAAGTGGAATAAACAGTGTTTTATAAAACAATTAACAATGTCTTAAAACCTCCACAATGTCTTAACTATAAATAATATATTGAAACAAATATTTAAAGCAATATTTTGTCCAGAAAGTATACCATTTGCTAACTTATTTATTTATTTATTGAAAACTTCATTGTACAAAAACAATTTGGCGGGCTTATTGTCAAGCGGCAATCTCTTCCAACCAACCAGACAAAGGTTATACAGGAATTCACGTGGTCGTAAAAAAACTGTAGTTGAAGTCTTTAGAAAGAAAGATGAGAAGGAGTCGAAGCTTTCTATCATACGAGTAATACATGGGAAGTATGTTCTCGAACGGCGGGAAGGTGAAACAAGGTATTGAACGGCGAGTTACACTGGGAAATAAAATAAGTCTTGGGGCACTAAAAACATATATACGAACCAAGCATCTGTGAAAATTACGGAGCATCACAGGGTATTAGTACCAACATTGATGTATGGGAGTAAAACGTAAACGTGGAAAATTAATGAAAGCGGTCAAGTAAATACAATAAGAAGAATATTTAGAGTGTCGATGTATGACAGAAAAAATATTAAGGTTCAATATCAGCCAAAATTGACGTGTTAGGTAGAGTAAAAAGGAGTACGTTGAGGTGGTTTAGACATGTTGAAAGAATTGTTGAAGAAAAACGAACTCAACAAACTTATTACGAAAGTATATGTGGGAATCGTGGTAGAGGAAGACTGAAAAAAGTATGGTTGAGACAAATCAATGAAATTTTCAAAGTTTGAAAGGTAATGCGTAAGAAAAACAGAAGGAATTATGTCGTTATATGAAAGGTTGGCACTCAGTCATCAGTGCCTACCCCAACAAGGAAATTGGGTTATAGTATGTATGGAATAACCTTATTTTTTCAAGTCTTGATTTATATGCTACAACGCAAGATAAAGAAATAAAATGTAAAAGCTTGCTCACAAGAGTATTGTATTTTATAACGCTCTAATAGAATGATGAATATGAAGATCACGTTCTTACACACAAGATTATGTAAAAGCTTGCTCACAAGAGTATTGTATTTTATAACGCTCTAATAGAATGATGAATATGAAGATCACGTTCTTACACACAAGACGATGTAAAAGCTTGCTCACAAGAGTATTGTATTTTATAACGCTCTAATAGAATTATGAATATGAAGATCACGTTCTTACACACAAGACGATGTAAAAGCTTGCTCACAAGAGTATTGTATTTTATAACGCTCTAATAGAATTATGAATATGAAGATCACGTTCTTACACACAAGACGATGTAAAAGCTTGCTCACAAGAGTATTGTATTTTATAACGCTCTAATAGAATTATGAATATGAAGATCACGTTCTTACACACAAGACGATGTAAAAGCTTGCTCACAAGAGTATTGTATTTTATAACGCTCTAATAGAATTATGAATATGAAGATCACGTTCTTACACACAAGACGATGTAAAAGCTTGCTCACAAGAGTATTGTATTTTATAACGCTCTAATAGAATTATGAATATGAAGATCACGTTCTTACACACAAGACGATGTAAAAGCTTGCTCACAAGAGTATTGTATTTTATAACGCTCTAATAGAATTATGAATATGAAGATCACGTTCTTACACACAAGACGATGTAAAAGCTTGCTCACAAGAGTATTGTATTTTATAACGCTCTAATAGAATTATGAATATGAAGATCACGTTCTTACACACAAGACGATGTAAAAGCTTGCTCACAAGAGTATTGTATTTTATAACGCTCTAATAGAATTATGAATATGAAGATCACGTTCTTACACACAAGACGATGTAAAAGCTTGCTCACAAGAGTATTGTATTTTATAACGCTCTAATAGAATTATGAATATGAAGATCACGTTCTTACACACAAGATGGTGATTCTCAAACAGTACCAAGAAGTTAACCCACGACTGCGTAGCTGTTTTAAATTGAGCTGAACCAAGGAAAGTCCGTCTAAATAGATTTAATTCGGTCATGGGCAACACCTATTATTATAAGTTGACCAATGAATTATTTGACCAATGGTTTAAGTAAGATTTTTTATGTGTTTTTGAATAGATTTTAGCTTAAAAATAATAATAAAAATAAAATTTATATAGCATCGTTTAAAGAGCAAGCTCTCTTCTAAGATGTCTGAACTCGAGGTTCGAACCCATAATTGTTAAAATATATTATAAAAATATAATACTAACTTGAGTCTCAACAATATGATAAGACTGTAGCTGTAACCATTAGATAGGATACTTCTTCGCATCTGAATATGTTTAGAGAAACATATTTGGTAAGAAAACCGCAAAAATCTTACCAAACGAAGTCGAACTACAAATAAACTTTTGCACGTCTTCCGATATGTGCTACATTCAGCTTTAGATGAAGTATAGTATACATATGTAGTAGTGTTCATACCCGAAGACAGTCAAGAAAACTCCACGTTCTGTTAACCGTCCTTGGATTGTTGAACAATCCAAGCTGTGCATGAGAAATTCAATTTTCTTTCTGAGTTTGGACTATCCATCCTACGAGTATATATATGGTGATAGAAGAATCCTTTGTATGGCAACGCATCATACATCATCTTTTGCAGTTCCCTCGGCTCGACTTTGGAATGATCTTCCGGTCTCAATTAAATATACTACAACCTTTTTCAAAATTTAAGAATTAACTACAGAAGCATTATTTATCTCAAAATATTCCTCTTTCTTAACTACCACATTATTCCCATCCTAATCCCTATTTTCCACGACATTTATCTTTTATTTTTGTATTTTTTTTGCAAATATTGTTTTAATATACTACTCGTATATTTCAGATATGCCCAACAAGGCCACGAAGGTCGTCAATAGTAAAGTAATTGCTAAACATAGTAAAGCAAGCGAAATACTCAAAGTAGCGCTAATAGAAGATAAAGTCCGGAAAGCACGACTACGCTGGTATGGACACGTGCAACGGCAAAATGAAACTAGACAATCAAAATTGGAAACTCAAATAGACGCAGAGGGAGACTCAAGAATACCTTATATAAGAAAGTGGAAGAGGGCATGATGAGACTCGGAGTATCCCCGAGTAATTGTTGAGATAGAAAGAGAGATGGAGGAAGAAAGTCTAAGCAGCCCACCCCAAATGGATGGGATAAAGCGAAGGAAAAAAAACATATGACCAAGCATAATATATCGTATCATGTGTATATCTACCAGTATAATAATTGTTTTTTTAAATTATATTTTTGTGACTGGATAAGTTAACTTTCACTGTGATAATGAGATCATTTAATAACGTATATCCCTCCCGATCCATTTGTGTTTTGTGCGAGCAAGGATTAATGTGTCATAATGGAGATTGACAGCTGGAGCTCGAGGAATATAAGCCTTTCAATCAAAAAAGACAGTTCTGGGATTTGTGGGTATAATGTCACTAATTTGTTTGGATCCATATTTCACAGATACATTATATTTATCCACATATTTGTCCTTGTCTTCTTAATTCTATTAATGGTTATAAATATTAAGTAGTCCGGAAACAGATTTCGTATTTTGAGGTAAAATACAAATGGAAAATAGCACCTAATACTCGTACGAGTGAACGTTGTTTTTCGCCGAGAGAGTTTGATAAATAATCATCCTGGGTAGAGTCAAATATGGACTAGAGAGAATACAACTTGCTTGAAAAAAAATCTAATAAGTATAATTATGAAGTATATTTAGTAACAAATTAATATTTTTATTACACCACATACTAAAACCATGTACTAATTAGAGCACGTTCACGCGCATGAGCCCCTCATGCACACGAGCCGCTCATGCTCATGTGCGTGAGCCGTGTTAGTGTGAACCTGTAATTTAATCAGTACATGGCTTAAGTTAAGATTTATAGTTACGGATATATCATTAGAAGAAATCTCAATTACATTTACGAGAAGCAAGTTGCAGGTAAAGCAAGTTTGATACGTTTTCATATTAATACGATTTTAGCTGCTGAATACGATTTTAAAATCCAAGTACATTTTCTTAGAGCAAATGCTAAGATTAATTTTTGTCATTTTCGACTTCAAAATAATACCAATAACATTGAGACTTAACATATCGATTGTATGTAATATATAATAGTATTATGTCCAGCCTGTCCAAGTAAACGTTTGAAATTTCAGGATTATCGATATTCTTATCTACTGTCGATATTGACTTCAAAATTATATCCTTAAAAACCAATGAAATTGAAGTTAATATTTCTATAGTTTTAAAGGTAACACTTCGGTTAGTTCGGAATACCTCTGAAGATGAGAAATAGACACCAAATTCACATACTATTTCTATTGTATAATATATTTAACTGTCCCGCTACCCCCTCTTATCTCGAGAAAAATTTTCAGCGTCTTTCCGATCATGGACTTGCACTAATCTCAGACAGAGATTGTTTATTGACTTTCCCAGTTCATCGCTTTTATTTTTTAACTTCGTTCTTTACTATCCATGCAATGGGGCTCTGGAACCAGTTACAAACTAATTTTAGTCCTTGACATGCTTTACGAAGCAACTGGAAAAAAACTCTTAATTTGTAGTCTGTAATATAACGTGTTTTATTCCTGATTTTGCTTTCCTCTTCAGCAATGCTTCCTTTTCCTTTCATATATGATATGTCACTTTAACTTTAATATTTTTTTGAATATTTTTTTCGACCTTATAACTTGCTTATTTTTTTAATATTATTTTATTTATTTATTTAACACTTTTATTGCAATACAATCTGGCGGGCTTATTGCTATGCGGCAATCTCTTATTTTATGGTTGGCTGGAAGAGATTGCCGTCTGGAAATAAACCTGCCATATTTTTTGCAATGAAGTAACAAATAAAATTAAAAAATAAGATGAGTTACATATGACTTGAAACTTTTTGGGTTTAATATATGATATATAATATTATATATTGGATGAGTGGATTAAACATTTCAATTTTTGATGTTCCCAATATATTTGAAATATAAATTTGTTGAAAATATTAATACGAGTAGTTTGGAATATAGAAATGTGTCTACCCGGCCTTAGTCGGCGTTTAAAATTTCAAGAACTCTGGAAGGTAATTTATTTTACTTAGTTCGAGTAAAGTACAATGTTATACTTATTTTTTTGTTACAAAAAGAACGGTTTTTTATTTATTCAACAACAAAATGTCAAAACAAACAGAGCGACAAAAAACAGGCCAGGTTGACATGTAAAAAGTCAAATAAAACCGGCACATTCTTTATTGTTTGGCTGCGAGTGAAAGTTATTGACGATTCTAAAGCTACAGTTATGCTACTACTAGAACAGGGATTCTCAAAGTATTAAATTCGGATACCCTTCAGTATTAGGAAACAAACTTCACATTTTCAATTAAACGAAATAATTAAAGTAAGAAAAGTTATACTAATAATAAAAATATGCATGACTGAAGATATTGCTGTTCACAAAAATACACGTGACTGAAGATATTGCTAATTACAAAAATATACTTGACTGGAGATATTGCTGTTCACAAAAATATACATGACTGAAGATATTGCTGTTCACAAAAATATGCATGGTTGAAGATATTGTCGTTCACAAAAATATGCATGATTGAAGATATTGCTGTTCACAAAAATATACATGACAAGATATTGCTGGTCACAAAAAATAGCCATTGAAAAGTTTTTGTTTAGTTCATTTCATATGGTATCCAAATTGGTAATTCTAACATATTTATTTATTTTATGAAGCTTAAATACAGAGGTTAAACCTAATTACATACAAAGCTTAAAGATACATTATATATAGTAATAAGAAAGAAAAATTACATACAAAGCTTAAAGAGATTATATACAGCAGCAAGAAAATTTGAAATTTAAAACAAGAAATATTAGTTTAGCCGAAACAACTAATTCCCATGACATTGAAAGCTCAAAATACTTTCTTTAAAACATTTTCAATATCCGAGGCCTTATTCAAAAGGAACAGCCCACGAAACGAAGTAAGAGCCCTTGCCAGATGGACTCTATTTATTGCCAGTATATTTGTAAATATATCAATATACCTGTACCATTTTTTTTACAAATAAGTAGGATTAAGAAGATCGTGGCCGGTAACTGGGAGACAATATTGTTTTCGGCCCCAGTAATCAAATCTTCGGGTTCGGACCACTGGAGTATGTTCGCCTCAGATTTATTTTTAACCTGAAACAATATGATCATGTCACTTCATACCAGAAGGTGCTGAACTAATTAAACGTGACAAATAGATGCCAAATTCACATAATATAGCTATTTTTCTAATATTCTTAACTGTCTCGCCACCCCCTTTTATCTCACCGAAAGTTTGAAGCGTCTTTTTGATCATGGACTTGCGCTACGCTCAAACAGAAATTGATTATTGACCTTCCCAGTTCACCGCTCTTCTTTTTTTATGTCATCCTTTACTGTCCATGCATTGAGGTTCTGGAACCAGTTACAATCTAATGTTATACTCGTTCCATCCCTGGCATACTTTATGAATCGACTGAAAAAACTCTAAATTTGTAGTCAGTTATATAAAAGGTTTCATTCTTGGCTTTTCTTTTCTCTCCACCATTCCTTCTTTTTCCTTTGATTGATGATATCTCACTTTTACTTGTATTATGAATATGTTCATAGATTTTATAAATATTAATAACCATTTAAATATTTTTTGCGACCATGTCTTTTTTTATTGATTTACTTTTGTGTAGTGGGCTGGAAGGGATTGCCGCTTGGCAATACGTTCGGTAGATTATTTTTACAATGAAGTGTTAAATAAATAACAATTATTAAATAAAAAATAAATCTCAAGGAAAATTAAAGATAGGGTGGAAATTGCATGACACTTAAAGACTATAAATAGTTTGAGATGATTAATACTTCTTTTATTTATAGATTGATATTAAAAAATGAAATCATTCCTAAATAGAGCAGAGTGAACTGCAAATCACAAAGAATTCCGCTATCACCGGATCGGAAAAACAGTCCATACTCGGAGAGAAAATTGAATTTTTCACGCTGATATCGTTTAACGTTCCAGAAGAGGGTTTACGGAAAGCGGATATTCTTTCGCCGTCATTTCAAACCATTGGAGTCTGGCACAATATACGGGTATATTATAAATACATTTTACATTTAAAAAATACACCGAATACAAACATAATAAAAGTTTACTTCGTGCCATTTTAAATAAATTTTAACAAAGCTTTTTGGACAAATTCATCGTTATTAAAACATCACGATGAGAAAGAGGGAAAAACACAATTATTATCATCCTGTCATGTAGCTCATGACAGCATCGTAAATCCCATGATAACCTCTAACGATTCCTTTCCATCTATCCCTGGATTCCGCGACTCGAAGGGCAGTTGTTAAGGGTAGTCACTTGGTCAGTCCAACGCATTGGGATTGTTCCTTTTGTGCATTGTCCTTCCACGTTTCCAGTAACCGCAAACATCTCCAAACTTTTTCCATAGCCACGAGCAATGTGCCCAAATGATCGGATGACTCGTAGAAGGCATATTATTGACACACCATGGTAGTTATCTTGGGAATATAGCGCAGTGGTTTTCCCTGGTCTTTTGCAGTGCAATAACACGTTAGCTCATTTTATTAAGTATACACCCTGCTGCCGATTTACACCTAAATTAGGAGAACCTGAATGTCCGGCTGGTCCCAGCTTAATATATGCCTTCTAAATATGTAGAGAGCGTATGCTCCAAGCCCCGTGGACCGCAAGGCACACCAAAATATTCATCATCCGAGAATTAGAGATTGCTGAAAGACTTTCAACAACATGCTGGAAAATAATTCGAACATACTTTCGACATGTTACATGAAAGAATAATGAAAGTCTAGAGAAACTGTTGATTACGGGGACAGTTGAAGGGAAACGAGCAAGAAAAAGGTGTCTTATCGGATGGATGGACCAAATAAAGGAGTTAACAAGACCCTCTTCAAGCGCTGAATTCAATATGACACAGGACATGGGAGGATGAGACAGGTGGTGTACCAAATTTCAGACATAGCAAAGAACTATGACGTTCAGCATTGGGCGTGCAATATAGTAGATGAGTGAATAATACAGAAGCTACGTACTTCAATTTCTTTTTTACCTAAATTAAATACAAAAGATATCTTTGGGAGGAAAATATTACTCCTACAGAATACAAATTATCCACAGAACAGTTTATGAACCGATGTATTAGAGGGTTTATTGTAAAATTTTAGGCTTTATTTCATTACAAAATAAACACAGCATTACAAAGTATTACGTGACATCATTTATATCGAGTGGGAATATCTAAACACAAGAGTATTAAAATTAAAGGCTGGTTCAAAAGAGTTAACAAAAATTCCATGTTTTGTTTCCCTGTGGATTCATGAGCGTGTTTTGGTATACATTACCAAGCCAACCTCGCCTATTCCCCGGTGACCACTGGCGAGGCTTTGCACACTTGAAAAGGAAACAAGCCGCGGTATGTTCGTAGTTTGGTTCAACTTTTTGTACAGATTGCTTTACCCCAATAAGAGGTCTACCATTTGTGCAGGTATTTTGGTGCATAAAACTCTGGGAATAGTGTAAAATTCAAAGTCATCGCGATATAAAAGTGTGAATGGAAAAGTAAATTAGGTGAACAATGAACGATTGGAGCAAAATGAGAATTTTAACTCTAAGCAGTATTTTCTCAGTTGATGGAAAAGTTAAAAAAGATATCGAACAGCGTGTAGCGATAGGGAACAAAGTCAATGGGGCCCTTAAACATATATACTCGAACCGGACATCATCAAAAACTGCTAAGAGGATAGTCTACAACAATATATTAGTACCAGCATTGGTGTTACGCAGTGAAACGTGAAAGTGGAAAAATACTGAAAGGTAAATACCGAATAAATGCTGTAGAAATGCGAAAACTGAGAAAAAAATATAGATAGGGTGACAATATATGACAGAATACGGAAGAAAGTGGTAAGGGTTGAAGTTAACTAAATACTTATATGTTGAATAAGATGAAGAAAAGCACTCTGTGTTGGTTTGGGTATGTAGAACGACTGATGAAAAAATACTAACAAAACAAATATGGTATATATCATAGTAACCTGTGAGTGGACGGCATGGTAGAGGAAGACCAAGAAATGGCATGGTTGTATCAAGTGAATGAGTTGTATGAGAAGGTGTTAAGATATTGCAGATGCGAAGGATATGTGTCGAGATAGACAATTCTTGGGCTCTGTTCTCTTTGCCTATCCCGACAGGGAAATGGCGTGATGGTATGTATGTTATGTGTGTATGCACAATCAAAGTTTCAAAACAGATTTTACTGACTTAATAATACAGCGAAGGAACCTTCATATTTTGTCGACATTGTTTTGCATGCTTAACAATCCTAATTTTCCTATTTATCTTTGCAAAAAAATCACTTTCTTTCAGTACACGGATGTGCTCTTCGATCGGGTGACGCGAGTTATCTTTGCATACCAACACATCATACCTCATTAACGGTCCACCCAGCGCAATCGTTAAAAGAACTTTCAAGAGTTATCAGATGTGCACTATCCTGAATTACGTCTGAAATATTACATTTCTCAGAATATTACTTCACTTGACTTTTCCTTTTACTTCCTTCCTAATCCTTAAAATAATAATTTTCTTCTAGTTGTATCATTATTGTTCTCTAAAATATGCTGTATTTATTTATAAGTAAACGGTATAATATACCTTATAACAAAAATAAAGAGCCAGTAGTGAGTGCTAACATATTGAGTTTGACAGATAAAAAAAATTACCCTATTACAACAAAAATATTTAGAATGAAACCGGTATCAAATCGTAAGATCACATGTTACAAACACAATACGGGGGCGTCTATAGGCGCACAGCCCGCACTGCACAAAAAAATTCAAACACAATAGACAACTCATTGAAAAACAAAACAAAATACAAATTGAAAACAAAATATAAAAGACGGAAATATGCACAACATAACGAATCCTCAAAAAGCACGGAAAAAAATCACAAAAATAGTAAAAAACCAAAATAATTTATCGCTAATCTAGTCAAAACAGTTCTTATTAATTCGCCGGCAAACTGAGAAAACTTTACATTCTTAAAATAACTAGAGTTAACTTGTTACGACTTATTTAGTACAGCACATCGAACATAGAATAGTGGAATTAAAACTTTTAATTAAACATTCTTTTCAACGGAACTAGTGAGAAAATAGTCTGTGTCGAGATACGAATTTGTTATTCCAACAGCGAAAGCTTCACGATGCTGCACAATGCTTGACAAAGTAACCCGCATCTGTAAACGATCCTATTTAAATATCTAGCGAGCCAAGAATTCACAGTGAATTTTAACTCTGATTAATTAGTAAAGGTATTGAAGTCTGCTTGAATTACAACACGGAACTTCATAGTCAACGAAATAAAACCAAAAATTATTTATTATTATTCCATTATATTTTTGCCCGTAGGAGGTTGTAAAATATAGGAGTTCGTACCATATGAGATAATAAAATCTTCAATATAAGATTCCTATACGATACAACGACTATATCTAAAGATGAAGATGTTCTTCATCGAGTTGAAAGAGAGAACCGTCAACTAGGACTAGAAATAAAACAAAGTTCTTAGTGTGGATGGATTTGAGACACCGATAAGAAGTGACTCGCTAAGAGATACGAATAGGCCAATGAGTTTATTTACCTAGATGCTCTTATTTCGAAGAATAGTGGATGAGAAGCGGAGATCCGAAGACGAATTGGAATGGCAAAAGCAGTTATGACAAATCTGACAAAAAGTAATTACTAACTGGTATATACTGGGATGAATCAAAATACGTTTGGTTAATTAAGTCTAGTATTCTCGAGTGGAAACATGGACGTTGGGAAGGAAGGAAACAATAATTATTGATGCCTTCGAGATGTGGGTGTTGGAGGCAGATCCTCGGTATCTCATGGAATGGAAGATGCACAACGTCTAAATTATCCAAGAATTGGAGATTATCGCAATACTTCATGCAACAACATGCAAAAATAATCATAACATACTTTAGGCTTGTTGCTAGACAAAAATATGAAAGTCTAGAGAAGCTGGTGATCACGGGAACAGTTGAGGGATGGCGAGCAAGATGAAGGTGTCTTATAAGATGGGCAGATCAAATAAAGGTTTTGATGGGATCTTTTTTAAGCCCTGCACTTAACATGGTCCTGGACCAGGAGGGATGGAGACAGGGAGTGTGCCGAGTTCGAGATATATCAGAGGACTACGGCGTTCAGTATTGGGCACACGATGAAGATCATTTTGCCCATATGCCGGGTTCACAATTCTGAAGATGCTCGTTGAACGAAACCAGTCAACCGGGTAAAAATATAGTAGAATAATATCAAACATTTGTTACATTTTGTGCATTAATTAATACGATGGTTTTTTTAAACGCCCATAGTATTATTCTATGGGTACCTACGTGGTTTAGTTGGTAAGACGCTGATCTTTTAGCTGGGAGTTTCTGATTTGATTCCCGATAATACCGAATAAAAAGAAATTTAAAAGAGTACCGATCTGAGTAAAAAAATCATCTGGTAGCAAAAAAACACATGCGCTAGATGTGTGAGTGTGCTGTTGTCTGTCCATGTGCGATAGTATTTCCAACAAGTCTGATGGAAAACTATGAGTTATTTGGTGAGTTTTAAACTCGAAGGCTTGATTACTGGATGTGATGTCAACATTGTCTGCATGCTACGCTCTTCAACATGCCCGCATTATCAATTCGGACATGTTAAGAATTTAAAATAAAAAGTTTTTCCATTAAACCTAACATAGATCATATATTAATTCCGTTATAAATACGAATATATCTATGAACACGAGTCTGAAGCCGCGGTTTTGAAAACGCGTCGGGGTTTAAATTTACTAGCCTTATTGGATTTACCCACATCATTATACAAATTTTAACAAACTGGTATTTTTTTCTCGATACCATCGATATTTAATACCGTAACCCTATTTTCATCCGCTTTAGAAATTCTAATGAAAAATATTTTCCCAGATTTTGTCTCAGAAAAGAAACACAATTCTGAAAACTTATTAATCAATAATATTTTTAGAAAAACAAAAAAAAATATTAGAAAAGTAAAAAAAAAACTAGTAAAAATATAGTTGATGCAAAGAAAACAAATAGTACGAGTACATTGATCGATTTTTTTTGAGACGATGTTTTCAAATACATTCTTTGTAGATAATTAAATAAGAAACTTTATTAATGACTCTATTGGGATCATTGAAGTTGCCTTCGAAATATTAACAATTGAGTTTTAAGATGAAAAAATTTGCAGGGTATATTGCAATTCGTTTAAACAAGTTAATGTGATCATATTCTCACCAGCCATTAATCATTTTCACATCAAGATTAAACGCTTGACAAGTTGATGAAGTGTCAGATGCGAAACACTCGCAGTATCTTCCAGAAGTTTTGGGGAACTAAGCGAATAAATCCATAAATATTCAACCTCAATATCCATATATTGGATCTAATTTGAAAGAAGTTGTTTTATAAATAAAATGTTAACTAGAGTGGTATTTTTTTATGATAGTACTTCTAGACGCATACCACAAGATCTAGAAGATTCATGATTCTTGATTCGAGCGCATATCATGAATTACAACGTGAGTGAGAAATTATAATGCGAGTGAGAAATTACAATGTGAGTGAGAAATTACAACGTGAGTGAGATCTGTGAGAAAGTCACGTATCATGAACCACATAACATCCAAGGCGCGACTGTAGAACGAACTTCTAAGAGTTATCAGATGTGAACCATTGTCATTCACGTGCAAGAGAGAAATGAAAAAAATATTACATTTCTCAGAATATCCTTTCATTAAATATTCCCTTATTTCCCTTCCTTTTCCTTGAATTGATCCTTATCCTCTAGTCCTATCATTATTGCTAAAAGATTAAAAAAAATGGCGTTCATATATTTTTTTGTAAAATCTTCTTTGGATTAAAACAATTAAACGATGAGCTGGTTGGTTGGAAAAAATTGTTGCACAGCTATTTATACCAACCACACAGCCTTAGATGTACTATGTATAGTCATTACCAGTGCCAGATATACAAGTACCATGTACATATAATCATGTACACAGAATAATAAGTAAATACATTTATAAGAATCAAAGATATTGAAATAAAAAAAATGCTCTGTGTTCTAATTTATAATTAAATAACTAATGAGGGATGAAAATTATATTAAAGTTAGATGTGTGATTTAGTTAGAAGACGTAGCGTGGGTAGACCAAAGCTCAGGTGGGTGGATGGGGTGCAGAGTGATACAAGCGTGATTGGCATCAGGGGCTGGAGGAATGCATCCCAGGATAGGAGGGAATGGCGACGACTGCTGGAAGAGGCCGGGGGCCACAATGGGCTGTAGTGCCATTGATTGATTTGAAATGTGTGATTTCGGGCCTCATCGAATTCCGTGATGTTTTATGGTGGCTTTCTCGGTCCGTCGCACAGTTTTCGGATTGACCAATCTAGAGGGACAAAATCCTAAAAATGAAAATCAATACTTCACACAAAAAATGCTATTTTAGTGTGTCAAACAAACCTATTGATAAGATGCAATTGCCAGATTTTTCAAGAAACCCTTATTTTATTTTTTATGACGGGACAAAGTGACGCTTTGTGTCGCAGATATAAAATATTTCTATTAGTACATTCCTGACTTCCGAAGTTTGTGCATGTTAACAGTGTTTTAAAAAGTTATTGAAAATAATTTTCGTGATAGCATCGTGTATTACAGGTATTTATTCATTTATTTATGTCATAATTATATTAATTTATTTATACTATAGATTATTTTTATAACAATAACAAATTCATGAAATTTAATCCTATGCATTTTATTGAGTTCAAAGTTTAACAAGGTGTAAGGTTATGTGCAAGATGTCGCAAGGCTGTGAAACTAAGTTTAAAAAATAATCTTATATATTCTTTAAATATTGTTACCATTTACTGCGATTTTGTGCGATTTCTTAAATATATATTTTTTTGTTATAGGGACTAGACTTACGAGAAATAGTATTTTTGAAGTATGGCGTTCTAACTCTTCGAAACGCCGCATTCAGCGTGTTTATGATTTTGTAAAAACGTTTTACAATATTCGAGATGATAAAGAAGCAGAAGCTTTAAGTTTAAAAGCTTTTGTAAAAACCGAATGTGAGAAAATTCGTCAAAAATGGGTACGAAAACAAAGACGTTTGGATTTGTTTTTTAAATTATACCAATCTTGGCTGTGTGAAGATTTAGATGTTTCTTCTCCAATGCAGACAATTAACAAGGCAGGCCGTCCAGCTAAAACATTTCGAGAATTTTCATCCAAATCAAAAAGGAGAAAAGTACGTGAATTGGTTACCAGCTACGAGCAGGACGAATTGACATATGCAGCTGCAGTTAGTGTTCGAGCCAGTGGTAGACGTGATGGGGCAAATTTAATACAAGAGATGTCGATTGCACCACCAAGAAGAGCAACGAGTTATAAAAAGGGTAAGAAACAATTTTTCACAACTTCAACACAAAATCCTTACTCTCCAGAAGAAGCTTTAGCATTGTTCATTGCAAACAAATTTACGGTGATGCAGTATAAAAATATCCAACAGGAAGCTTCTGAAAGAGGTTTCAATTTATATCCATCATATGATCGGGTTTTAGAAGAAATTTTTTTTTTATCCAGAAGTACAAAGCATAATTGTAACATATATTTCAGCGGAAGTTCGACTTCAGTCATTACTCGATCACACTGCTTCTAGAATATGCTCTAAAATTCTAGTCGAGTATTTTTCAAGATCTGGTTTAACTAACGAATCTTATTCGATTATATACAAATGGGGTTGTGACGGTTATTCTGGTCACAAAACAAAAAATTAAAAGTGCTGCTTCAACAGACGAATATATGTTTGTTGTATCTATAGTTCCAATAAGATTGATAAATAATGACAATAGTGAAAGTGTTGTGTGGCAAAACCCCCGTCCTTGTTCACCAAGATTTTGTAGGATTATTAAATTTGTCTATAAAAAGGAAACCAGTGACTTAATTACAGAAGAATGCAATTTAATAAATTCACAAATGAATAATTAAGTTCCCACTAAAATTCATGTAAATGATAGGCAAATTAATGTTCGCCATATCTTGATACTGTCGATGATTGATGGAAAAGTGTGTAGTGTTTTGTCAGAAACAAGTAGCACACAAAAATGTTTTATATGTAAACCTACACCAAAAGAAATGAATTCAATGACAACCATTATAGATCCTGATTCCAATATGTTTAAATTTGGAATATCAAGTTTACAAGCATATATTCGTGCACTGGAATGTCTTCTCAACATTTCGTACAGATAAAAAATAAAACAGTGGCAGGTGAGAAGCAAACACAATAAAGAAGTTTTTGTACAAACAAAAGAAGAAATTAGGAGGAAATTTAAAGAGAATGGTCTCATAATAGACAAGGTTAAACCAGGCAGGCAAGGTACGAGTAATGATGGGAATACAGCTCGGCGTTTTTTCCAAAATCATAAAGATTCGGCCTTAATTACAGGATTAGATGAAAATTTTGCTTATCGATTACATATATTGTTGAAATGTATAGCGTCAGGCTATGAAATTGATTCAGCAAAAACAGATATTTTGAACAGGAAAATTTGAAAATTACGCTAAGGAAACAAAAATATTATACATATCAATATACTCGTGGTATAATATGCCTGCAAACTTGCACAAAATATTGACGCACGGTGCTGAGATCATCGAATTTTGTTTGATTATATTGGACAAATGTCTGAAGAGGCATCAGGGGCCAAAAATAAATAAATTAGAAATGTTAGGGAACACCACACTTTAAAAACTTCGCGTGTTAGGACAAATTACGATTTATTTAAATATTTATTAGTTTCTTCTGATCCGTATATAAGTCTTATTAGAAAATTACCCAAAAAAGTTAAACATGTGTATGAAAGTGATTTTCTAATGCTATTAAAAAAATAAAAGTTATTTTTGTATATTTTTTTCATAATTATAAGTGTTAAGTTTTTAACGTTTCTAAATTCGATAAATATATACCTATTATTAAATCAAAAACCATTTGTTTATATTTCCTAACCTCTAGTTATTCAAATATAACATAATGTTAAATTACATGAAAAATAATTTTGTCCCTCTAGATTGGTCAATCCGAACACTGTGCGTCGCTTTGAAAATTTCTCCTCAAACCGAATCAAATAATATAAAATCGATTGAACTCGCGTCCGTGTGTAACAATAAGTGTTGTCATAGTAACGGTTTAATACTTATTATTTATATTAATGCTATAGTTCTAATTTTTTTTTCCAAATATTATTTGACAGCTGTCATTTCTTGATATAGAAATATGGCAAATAATGCATTCATTAAGAATATAAAAATATGGCAAATAATGCATTCATTAAGAAGAGGTGACTTAGTATATTAGTGACAGTGGATTATTCTTCTAGCATTTATAATATGAATGATAAATTATTCGATTCACATAACTCTCACTAACTTTATATTATTGCTATGTGTATAAACGAATTTAGTTGTTATATTATAGTTTATATAAAGTTTTCAGTCATTTAAAAATGTATACCTCGTTTTAAGTTTCTTTTCAACCGAATTCTGTATTTAAAAAAATCCAAATTTGAATAACCATTTTGTTAAAAATATTCTTAAATTGTAAATTATTGATAGTCTCATCAATTCAAAATTTTAACTTAAAAGTTCACAGAATTATTATGCTTCGTCAAAGAGAGAATCAGCACGACGACAACATGAACAACACAAAGACATCCACAGCGTCATCTTTTAAAATAATATTTACTTCTGTCATTGTTGACTATTGCTAGTAATTTATAAAAATCAATCACTGAATAATAAAAAATATCGTCGTCATACTAATAAAATAAAGTGTATATAGCACCAGTTAGTCAATTACCACACTTCAACGGCATTATTTTCTTCTTAATCATGCTCTCAATTTGGATGATCGTGATCAACATGCTTATGAACTATTTCTCTCCAGTACCAGTGATCTCTCCGTGAAATGAGAACGCCTATGTCTTTTCCACCACCGTGTCCAAGTATTGTATCTTATGATTATTCTTGCACACATTACAAAGAGACGCGTGTCAATGCATAGCTTTTCAATAATCGGTTGATTGGTTCTTTTGGTAGTCTATGGATCGCATAAGAACCGCCTCCAAAAATACCACATCTCAAAAAGCATATATTCACTGTATATTACGTACCTTGAATTTCCATGTCTTTCCATACAGAAAAATAGAGAAAACGTGGGTTTGAATCAATTGAGTTTTGGTTTTTTAAGATCATCTCCAGGTCATCGCTCCCTTAGTCATCTGGATTCTGAGCATTACTCAGTATCGCAGGAATACTTGTTAGTGATTAAGAATCCCAGGTAAATAAACTTATATACAAGTCCTGCAGTTCATTATTTCATTGTATCGTGTTAAATCGATCAATAAACATAAGTTTTGTCTTGCTTCTATTAATGCGCCAGCAGAGCATTTCACTCCCCGGTTATATCATACTACTCGTAGAATACTACTGCAAGTTACTATATGTGTATTATACTGAATTCCACAATATTGATGACATTAGCAAACAGCACGTTGCTGATTTTCTTTTCTCCTATTGCTATTGTGTTGGCCCACTTATCTAAGGCATTCCGTATGATATATTCCCCGTGTAAACTTTATAGTTTCGGAGATGGAATACATCCCTATCACACTCCTTTTTTGCATTAAATGGTTCTGAGATAGTATATTCGATCTTTAAATACATTGTCCGTGTATGCAAATGTTTTGGGTGAGACGAATGAGGTATTGACAGCATTATAATGCCTCTGATGTTCGTAAATGTAATATATCTATGTCAGATTATTCAAGTCTAGTAATGCCTCAAGATAATACTAAATACGTCTTACGGGACCAGTGTTAAAAATCCCATGTCTTTTTTTACTACCACTGCTTCATATTGATGTCTTTAGATAGAACAAATATTTTTGGCTACCCCTGCTTCATGTTGATATCTTATAGTTTATTTATACTGATTTAAGAAATCCATGCATATGGAAAGTTTATGCGAGTTCATTCATGTTTGACTATTTTTGGCCACCACTGCTGCATATTGATGTCTTTAGATAGGAGATAGTTTATTTATATTGATTTAAGAAATCCATATAAACATGGAAAGTTTATGTGAGTTTATCCCTGTTTCACAATGCTAAAAATCTTTTTGACTATTGTCATGTGATGAAGCCTGAAAAAGAGATAGATACGGTGATTTTTTACCCGATCCACCTTAAAAACACTGTTTACACACAATGATCAGTAAAAGTTCATAAAACCAATAAATTTTTTTTTTTGTTAGAGCGATATGCATATTTCATCAATCAAATTCATAACATGGAAGGCAACAACACTAAAATGGGTAAAGAGAAATTAAGTCTTCTTGAAATTTGACACATAGTTTTCTTGGTAGAGAGTTTTTCCGAAAATGAATTTAGGAAGGTTACACGTCTGTTCAACCCCTTTGAATTCTTTATCGGATCCAAGGCGGGCACACCCTATCCATCCGTGTGGAAAACTTTACGACATTAATAAATTAAATAACTCTTTGTCGGCGGTTTTTAGTTTTTCCCTTCTTTCTTCTTCGGGGAAAAGAAATTTTCCAAGCATTACCAGCCTTCGAGCTGAATTGATATTGACACCTACAAACCCCTTTGATGCAAAATATATACATGTATAAAGGTTTCTGAGTTAAAATGTTTCAGCCAATAAAAGCTTTACGTATATTGTTGGATCAAATCCAATTTTTTTTCAAAAGAACAAGACTGTAAATTGAAATAAAATACAAAGCTTCAAATGATAACATACACCATTGTATTACAATTTATCAAAATATACACATATAATAGTAATCGTAAAACTTGACCTTATTTCATTCCAAATTATATTTTTGATAGCTCTAATTTCATTGGTTGATTGCATAAAAAATGTAGAATATTATTAAATTTTTTGAGGTCGGCATTGACTGTGGATGAAATAAATATGTATTAGCGCATATACATGTATAACAAATGTATATACGGATATTTACAATTTTTAATTGTGTCTAGTATTACGAAAATAGTACTAGCTTCATTGAATGAACAGATTTATTTTTCTGTATTTGATTTTAAAATGTATTAATCTGAGTCCTTTTATGAAATTTTACGCTCCTCTTACTCCTCTGAAGAGGATCTTTGTGGTATAGGCGAAAAGATGCATATATTCCAACTGTCGTCTTGATTGCAGTTAGTATCCAGATATTTTTTAAATCTCCCCTATGGAGTTTTTCATTAAGGTCTCTTTAACATATTTGGAGTTGGTTAGAAATGATAACCACATGTCAATAATTTCACCAGATTGTACTAAATATAATAAAATTGTCATTCAACAGTACAATGAAATTATAAAGATATAGTTTTTTGAACAAATGAATGAAGAATTGAGAAATAAAAAGAGTCAACATTGGATATATAAAATGGCTTGCAACAAGGCGATGTTCTATGTCTTTAATTTTTAAACGTTTTATACCAATGAATAATCATTATATGTCTACTTTAAAATATGTATTTAATATTCTTTCATCATATATCTCACAGTTGTAGAATCTGAAGACGATCTCCGAAAGATGTTCTATAGATTCCATCAATCATCACGAAAATTTAATATAAATAATAATCATATATATGATATAAATAAAACTGAATGTTTAACATTCTCCAACTATGCAGTAAAATGTTAACTTGTGGCTAAAACCTATTGAACAAATGATGACATTAAAATATCTAGATATCAATTTGCTCAGTTGCAATGATTTTCATAAAAGAAGTCAAACAAATAAAGTTGTTGCTGTCTACGGATACTTAAAAGATGTGGCCTGAAAAAACAAAGACATGAGAAAAGACAGTAAGGTAAAAATTGCAAAAGCTTGTGTGAGGACAATCAGGACCTAAGGAATAAAGTCTAGAGTAGATACAACAAAAAAAAAAACAAAAAGATTGCTCAGAATTAATCAAATGAAAACCCTAAGACCTTTTTAGGCAAAACACTAAGTGAAGAAGAGGATATTGTGATATTGGGTAAAAACCGCAGAAGACATTGACGAGATTACGTGGAAAGGATGGATGTTTGGCAATGTCCCCCAAGAAGATCTCTAAGATGGATAGCTGGGATCTCTAAGATGGATAGCTAAGATGGATAGATGGATAGTCAGCACTCGAGAGAGCGAGTCCTGATTAACAGATCACAAGTCTTACTCAAGATATATCATCTTTGTTACTCTTGATAACTGAAGGCAATGACACTTCTCCAGTCCTTTTGGTCACTCACAGTTGGCATGCTGGTGCACAGGCTTTTCCCCTGTTAATTCCTTCACCTTATCATTCTATCTTGCAGACGGTCTGCCTTTGACTCATCTTCTTTGCACGCTTATGACCATCAATTTATTGCAGGTTATCTGATTCACATTGAAAATGTGTCCGAAGAACAGCAGGGTACCCTGAAAGCATTTTGAGGACATTCTACGGATTAAGAAGACGTTCGTTTTTCTGGCATCCCACTGGATTCTCAGACATCTCAAAGAAATCGATTATTGCACTTCTCGGCCTTTTATTATCCATAGGTATATAACCGTCGTACTTTTTCGAATGCTGTATATTTTTATGCCGTTCTCTTTACTGAAAAAATTATTCGTGGTATAAAGCCTGAAAAATATTTCAACATAACGGGATATTTTTGCCTGATCCATCTCAAAAGGATTATTCACACACAATAATCCGATATATCATGAACCCGTAGCTCATAAAAAATGTACTTTATTAAAATTACAATCCAATCAACCGAGGATTGCAAACAACTAACCAGACGATTGTGTATAAGGCTCTCCATGAAATGGAAAACAAGACTATTTTCTAGGTACCATCGGTCGTGTCCAAAATCTCAGTGGTGATGATAAGCGTACAAGACAATATGTTTCATGGTCATAGTTTCAATCACTATTTATTGAGCTGCATGAAAGTTTGAACCGTTTATATAACGAAAAAATATTGCCTCAATTTGCTACGGAATAATTTATCAAGTAGAATATCAGAAAGTTTCATTATTCAGCCTTTTCAGGGGAATTAACGAAGTAAGGTCCCTTTTCCTGAAAAGTTCTGAAATAATGTATACTCCATTCGTTACTCACATTCAGTGTATAATTAATTTTCGTTGTTTTCACAAAAGATAATTCTCGTAAAATGAAAACAAACTGTTCATTTAAAACGAAGTTAGTGATAATTTTATATTTAAGAGGTAAACAGAGAACAAAAAACGTTTCCGCTGAGTAAGGAAGGCGAATAGGGTAACAACAATTAGTTTTCAGAATTTCGGTCCATTATAATTTTTTATTTTTAATACATTAAGATTTGGTCGCTTGGGCATGTCGTCCACGTGCCATAACATACGAGTATATAGCCAAAGAAGATATTGGTGCCGAAAAAAGTAGTATTAAATTAGAAGAAAAGTAAATAAGAAGATGGGGTAAATATTACCCAGATTCAGCGTGTTGGACAAGCCAGCGTGGAGGACTCTTTCAATGTTTCAGCTCCAACCCGAAATATTTTACCCAGATTCAACCGATCTGTAGTGTTGGACAAGCCAGCCTGGAGGACTCTTTCAATGTTTCAGCCCCGACCCGAAATATTTTACACAGATTCAACCGATGTGTAGTGTTGGACAAGCCAGCGTGGAAGACTCTTTCAAAGTCTCAGCCCCGACCCGAAATAAGAAAAGGCCAGGAGGAATAAAATAAATTTCATAAAAGTTTAAAAAATGTATTGTAGTTTTTATTTTTAATGTAAAATATGCTTCTAGGCTGATAAGTCGCTAATCACAAAACGTTTTTACCCATGATGGAAAAACGTAATCATTTCAGGCGTTGTAAGATCAATCAATGTCTGACATTTCACATAACATGGTGGAATTGTGTAATCACTAACACTAACAACGAAAATGTCTCAGAGAGGAAATCGCTTTGATGAAATGAGTTGAGTAAACTCAACTGATTATTAATTAGAAAATCAAAATTAAACGCTTTTGTAGTTAGTTCTATATCCTTTATTTATATACTCAGTGACAGTTGTCTCGTCATACAATGACCTTGTAAAACTGTGGGTGAAGCTTAGCTACGTGGATATATATATATATATATATATATATATATATATATATATATATATATATATATATATATATATATATATATATATATATATATATATATATATATATATATATATATATATATATATATATATATATATATATATATATATATATATATATATATATATATATATATATATATATATATATATATATATATATATATATATATATATATATATATATATATATATATATAATAGGTTAGTCAAAAAGTTTTGAAAGCGACATCTATGGAGCAGTAAAAAAACCAAAATTTCTACGCCATTTTAATATTTCATATTTCATAAGAACGTACTCAAAATTTCATTTCGATTTGTCAATTCATTCTTTGTTTACAAGCAATTTGAAGTTGACGTGTCAGTGTATTTTTTAACAATGAAAAAATCCGAATATCGTGCAGTGATTAAATTCTTTGTTTTTGAAGGTTTATCGGCTACTAAGATCCATGCAAAGATAGTGAGAGTATTAAAGGAGTCTTCTCCTTCATTTCCAACCATTCACCGATGGGTTTTGAAGTTTAAGCGTGGCCGTACAAGCGTTGAAGACGATGCACGCTCAGGACGTCCAAAAAGTGCATCAACACCAGAAATCATAGCGAAAATACAGGATATGGTTTTGGAAGATCATCGATCGACTGTGGATGTGATAGCTGACACCATAGGCATCTCACATGGAACAACATGGCATATTTTGGCTGAAGTTTTGGGTTTCAAAAAACTGTGTGCACAATGGGTGCCGCATTTGCTAACAATGCAACAAAAACACGTTCGAATGCGACTTTCTGAGCAACATTTGGAGCAATTTCGAAAGGATAAAAAGGATTTTCTGCGTCGATTCATCACTATGGATGAGACTTGGGTCTACCACCATGATCCTGAATCAAAACAAGAGGCTAAGGAGTGGTGTGAACCAGGCACTTTGGCTCCGAAGCGAGTTCGTGTCCAGAAATCGGCCAAGAAGGTGTTAGCGTCAGTTTTTTGGGATGCAAAAGGAATTTTATTGATAGATTATCTCCAAACTGGTAAGACAATCAACTCTGATTATTATTGTGACCTTTTGGACCAGTTGGATAAAAAAATTGTGAAAAAAGACCCGGTTTGCAGAAGAAAAAAATAATTTTTCATCAAGACAATGCACCTGCTCACACAGCTCAAAAAAACATCGCGAAAATCAGTGAATTGGGGTACGAATTGTTGCAGCATCCACTCTATTCGCCAGATTTAGCTCCCTCTGACTTCGGGCTGTTCTCACACCTCAAAAAATTCCTTCGTGGAAAGCATTTTTCATCAAACAAAGAGATTATAGTCGTCGTAGAGGAGTATTTTGCAGGCCTTCCAGAAAGTCACTTCCGTGATGGGACAACAAAGTTGGAAGATCGTTGGACCAAGTGTATTGATCTTATGGGAGACTATACTGAGCAATAAAAGTGATTTCCCCCCAAAAAAAATGTATTTTCATTTCCGCTTTCAAAACTTTTTGACTAACCTAGTATACCCAAAAGGTTTACATAATGACCACGTAGTTAAACTTCACCCACAGTTTGACAAGGTCATTGTGTGGCAAAACAGCAGTCACTGAGTAAATAAATAAAGGACACAGAACTATCAAAACGTTTGATTTAGAAAATTTTGATTAAAAATGAAGTTCTATGAATTGAAAATCGACAGCATTATTATAACTGGTTATCATTCGAAGTATCTGGTGTTATAAAATATAATTCGAAGTATCTGGTGTTATTATACGTAATACACTTTCTTAAACAATACATTCTAAAAATTTTATATTAAAAACCATTGATAAGATAAACGCGTTTTTTTAATATACGAGGGTCATCTAGAAAGTAAGGTTACAAGGGCTCCTGAGACCGGGGGATATTCTTTGTTTCAAAGTTGGCGCACCTGGCGTGTAGGGGATCCTAACGGTCAGTTTGTTTGGTTTTGCGTGTTTATCGGCCATTTTGTTCAGTCACAGTAAATTCTTCCGATGGAGAGGTCGTCGCGGGCTCCCGCCACCTCTCGTCCGTGCGAGACCCGCGCGGTCATCCGTTTTTTGACTTTGCAGAACAATACCGCCGCGAATATCCATCGAAAGCTCGTGGAAGATAATGGTAATTACGTGATGAGTCGACAACATGTCAAGAAGTGGGTTAGGCTGTTCAGAGAAGGCCGTACTGATACTCACGACGAGGCAAGGCAGTGATCTCTGACGAATTTGTGAAAAAAATTGAAGAACAAGTGCGAAATGACCGCCGTGTGACGCTTGACGACCTGCACGAAGAATTTCCTGACATTTCTTGAAGTCTCCTTGGTAATATTGTGTCGGAAAAACTTGGTTACAAGAAGTTGTGTGCGAGATGGGTGCCCAGAATGCTCACACCGGAGCACCGTCAAAATCGCGAGACCGTCGCGCGTGAATTTTTGGATCGTTTTGCACAAGAGGGAGAAGCTTTTCTGGACTCTATCGTGACGGGGGATGAGACGTTGGTTTGTCACAACACCCCAACAATTTTCTAACGATCAGAAGGTCGAGGAAGCTGTGAGGAAGTGGCTGAAAGAGCTGGCGGCGGAGGTCTATGACACTGACATACAAAAGCTGGTGCCCCGACTACATAAATGTCTCGATCTCGACAGCGATCACATTGAAAAATAGTTTAATATTTTGTAATTTATTTTTAACAAACACTGTTTATTCCACTTTTTTATGACGGTAGCGGTGTGTATAAACTTTTATGTGCTGACTGTGATAATTTCTATATAGGAAAGACAGGAAGATCTTTTGAAAAGAGATTTCGTGAACACCAATCTGCCTTAACAAATCCTCTAATTTATTCTGAAATGGCTAATCATTGTCACCGTGAGAATCATACTTTTTCTATCAATGATGCCAAATTCTTACATATTAGCGACAACGGAAATAGATTGGACAGATTGGAGGCCCTAGAAATTTCTAAGTCAATATACAGATCAGAGCATCTGTTGAATAGTTATTTCCCCAAAATCTCCCCGCTCTTGGCCGAAATAATACCTAGCCTTCCCCTCACCCCTCCCGCCTCCAACCGTTGAAGTGCCTATATCGGTACCAGTCCGAACAGCATTTAGTCTTGTTTGCGCTCCCCTGAAGATGAGGTGAAAGCCTTGAAACCGGTAGGGTTATACCGTCATAAAAAAGTGGAATAAACAGTGTTTGTTAAAAATAAATTACAATGTCTTTAAACCTCCACAACGTTAATGCCTTAACTATAAACAACATATAGTTTAATATATTTGTGAAGTATCCTGTGAATTTCAATTAAATATAAGCATTTTTCGATCCTACATAAATGTTGTAGCCTTACTTTCTGGATGACCCTCGTACATATTTAAAATGTTTAATATGTTCTTGTGTTATCAAAATGATATATGATGGTCGGCGTGTCAGACAAAATATTTAAAATTAATATTGTACTGCCATATGTGTGAGATAAAATGTCTTTCCTAAATAATCATACTTCTTTTTTTATCAATTAAAATCATGGTATTTTACGACTCTCAAAACTAAGTTATTATTTTTGTTAATAATAATAAAAGATGATTTACTGCCGTTAGAGAGCAGACTCTTCAAGGGCGCTCTAACTCGGAAATCGAGCACACTCTTATTGACAGATTAGACAATAAAGTATATAAGGATCGGAAGGAGGCGACTACGGTCTTTAGATTGGGTACTTCCCCGCATCATCGCATGTTTAGAAAAACATATTTGGTAAGAAAACCGCACAAAACTTACCGAGAAAAGACGTGCTACAAAGAAACCTTTGTATACCATATCTTTCGATATGTGATAGTTACACATTGAACTTTGGGGGAGATAGTGTGTGTATATATTGTTAATATAGTTCCTGAATTTGCAAAAAGGGTAGTTCCTGAATTTGCAAATGTCATTCATATCTCTAGCACTCAAATGCAGGTGATTCCACGTTAAGGTACCAGCAACGTCAAAAGCCATGTAATTATATCACCTCGCTGATCGATTTTGAAAAATCAATTTATTCAATTAATTCGAGATCGATCAAAGTTGTACTTCTCTCCGAAGCAACATTTGTCAGACATGAATCCAATATATAATATATGATGAAGATATCTCAGTAAGGAACTTGAATAAAAAGATGTAAAGTCCTACATACGTATTCCTTGCGAGATATGTAGAGAGAAAAGATATCCAAACTTTTCTATCCAAGTACATAACTTTTGTCTCTTCCACATTTATACATCTCGTCATGCACAATCTTCTTTAATTCATATTGTACTATTCACATTACCTTCTTTCCAAATCTAGTCCATTTGGTCCAGCCACGTGTTCCTCGGTCTACTTCCTCAACGTACACCTTGCAGTTCTGACTTGTATACTCGTTTAGTCATCCTTTCATCATTCATTATCTCCACATGTCTTAACCATCTTAAAGCTCCTTTCTTCATCTTACTTAAAACATCAATTATATCTATACATTAATTTCTGATATCTTCATTCCGCTTTCTTTCAAACATTGACACTCCACAAATTTTTCATAATGCACGCATCTCCATAGTATTAATCTTACTCATATCCTTCTTCCGCTAAGTCCTAGTTTCAATTCCATACATCAAGGTGGGCACCAGCACACTATTATGTATTGCCATTTTTGTTACTATTGGTATTGCGCGGTTCTGTATATTACATTAAGTGCTCTTTTTATACTGACTCTACCTTTCTTTCAATGTCCCTTTCAAGTCGCCCATCACATTTAAGCATATTTGCCAGCTAACGAAACTCAACAACCTGCTCCAGTTTCTCTGAGTTATAAAATTATGTAATTATTGTGACATTCAATTTTGAGACAAAATATTATGCTATAAATGTTCATTTTTTGGTAATATTCTGTATATATCGAAGAAACCAAAAATAATACAGGATTTGTATTAAATAAATGTGACAGAAGTTAACTTTTGTGTCTCGATACAAAGCATAAATGTGACAACAGTTAACGTTTGTGTCTCATTCGAAAGCATAAATGTGATAAATTAGAAATAGTTATAAAATAGAAAAGTTATAAATTGATCAATTCTATAGCGCAGTTTCGTTCTACGACTTTGGTCAGATATCTTAACTTAGAGTTTGACCTACAACGAAGACTTTGGTTTACTCGAAATAGTTTAAAATGTGCCCATAATTGCAATGCACAAGTCTCGCATAGATGAGGTTTTTTTGATTCCTTATTGTGCTCATTTGGAATGGTTCAGACTGTTGGTCACATCGTGAAAGAGTGTCCTTTAAATTAATTCCCGAGAGGACTGAAGGAGATACATCAGGCTACTACTGATGCTGTAATTATTGATCTGATGTAAATAGGTCGGGCTCGCCTTCTTTTGTTGGGGTTGTATCTTGACTGGGGATATTATGAAATGAGAACAGACCTTTTGAAAGCTTCTCTCTTAAATGTTTTTTTTTTCGATATTATCTTGAAATATATATTATGTAATTTCAAGATATATGTACATACTGTGTTGCTATCAATAAACCAATATTTATTTAGTTTATTTAAGAGTAAAACTAGTCCGGAATTGAATCTGCTAGGAAGCGGACCAGAGGCATCCGTTAGTTTAGTATGAATGGAAACCCTTTGGTCACGGCACCGGCAAATAAAAAAAATTATAATATTTTCCAGCTTAAAAAAAAAACAATTACCTCGAAACGATTTCATTCCGACTTGTGACAATTTCGTATCAAAGGTGCGATATAGTCTCTATTATTGAGCATTTTGCATATTATTGTTAGACTGAATATCCATATTGTCTTCGGGTATATCAATGAATTTTTTTGTATGAATCTTTGGGGACGGAGTGTCTGAGGGTCGGGCCCGAAAAGGAAGGATGTAATGGGAGTTGGTGCGGTTTTATCGCCGTGTTTAGTGCCGGAGGACGGCGTGAATCGTTTGCGTCAAGTGCCATATCGTAAATCCGAATGGCGGGAACTAAATCCGGTTATGCCTGCCCTTCTTCGCAGGGTCGTTCTTCGCTTCCAGCCGCCATTATCGGGACACTCCACAAATCCCCAAGCTGTTAACTCACGAGCGATATGGGTGATATACTTCTTGGGGTATGCAAGCGCTTTGTTTTTGTATGTACAATATATCGTAAGCTGACATGAACACACAGAAATAATTACCAGCCTTTATCTCGAAATGGCTCATTAATCCTAACACAAGTAATCTAATGAATTACGCGTATTTATAATGACTATATTTTATATCATATCTCAGGCGACTCTCATGACCTCATTGTTTAGACGTTTGACGTCAAAGGTCACTTAAAATAAAGACTTAAAAAAAATCTTATAGTATTAGCTTACGATATTGTAATTATAAATTAAACTTAAAATATTGTGTTTATAGTACCCATATAATATTGATTTACGATATATCGTCGTTGCTGGACCTCATAGTCGAGGATTCCCTCGCCATTCCAAATTCAATTCAGTTGGAAAGCGAAGCTGTGTCGTGGAGTTTTTGTATCTTTCTTCTCTATAAGTGAGTGAGCCGTTGCAAACCAGCAAACTCACAGATCACACCGTTGTTCTTGACCCGATGGCACACTTTAAGTGAGACGATCGGAGCACACCGGCATATACGAGGGTCATCCAAAAACTAAGGTTACAAGGGCTCCTGAGGTCGGGGGAATTTTTTGTTTCAAAGTTGGTTTCGCAGCTGTCGTGTAGGGGGATCCTAACGGTCAGTTTTTTTTGGTCCTGCATGTTTGTCAGCCATTTTGTTCAGTCACAGTAAATTCTGCCGATGGAAGGACGTCGCGGGCTCCCACCACCTCTCGTTCGTGCGAGACCTGCGCGGTCATCCGTTTTTTGACTTTGCAGAATAATACCGCCGCGAATATCCATCGAAAGCTCGTGGAAGTTTTGATGTGATGAGTCGACAACATGTCACGAAGTGGGTTAGGTTGTTCAGATAAGGCCGTACTGATACTCACGACGTGGCAAGGCAGTGATTTCTGACGAATTTGTGCAAAAAATTGAAGAACAAGTGCGACATGACCGCCGTGTGACGTTTGACGACCTTCACGAAGAATTTCATGACATTTCTCAAAGTCTCCTTGGTAATATTGTGTCGAAAAAACTTGGTTACAAGAAGTTGTGTGCGAGATGGGTGCCAAGAATGCTCACACCGGAGCACCGTCAAAATCGCATGACCACCGCTCGTGAATTTTTGGATCGTTTTGCACAGGAGGGAGAAGCTTTTCTGGACTCTTTCGTGACGGGAAATGAGACGTGAGTGTGTCACTACACACCAACAATTTTCCAACGATCAGGAGGTCGAGGAAGCTGTGAAGAAGTGGCTGAAAGAGCTGGCGGCAGAGGTCTATGACACTGGCATTTAAAAGCTGGTGCCCCGACTACATAAATGTCTAGATCTCGACGGCGATTACGTTGAAAAATAGTTTATTATATTTATGAAGTATCCTGTGAATTTCAATAAAATACAAGCATTTTTCGATCCTACATAAATGTTGTAACCTTACTTTCTGGATGACCCTCGTATTTTTAAAGAACAGATGTAACCGAAGTCAAAGGTATTCTTTTATATCTCGAATAGTAGGCGAAAAAAATGCTTTTCATTCGAAGGGAGTAGCACAGCGCGGGGTTCGAACTGACGACCGTATAATAATTATACTATCATAAACCAATATTACGAGTACATCGATAATATAATCACAATATTGTAAGCCAATACTATATTTACGAGTATAGTATCGGTTGAGTTTCGACTTACGATATATTAATTACAGTATCGGTTTACGTTATTGTAATTATAATATCGGTATTGTATCATCTTACAATATTAGCGTAGTATCGGCGTACGATATTGTAATTATAGTATCGGCCTAAATATAGTATTTCTCATCGGTGTAGTATTGACTTAGATTATATTTCGATTACAACTGCCACCCACAAAACAATTCCACTGAAGTTTCCAAACTTCTCAACTTTAGAACTTGTTTAAAATATTTGTCCCTTATCTCTCGAAGCAGCGACTAAGTCGAATTTCGCCTGGACACGGCTCCCAATTTTGATGGCTACTAAGCCGGCCTTTGATGGAGGGAAATCCAAGTTTATGACTTCGAGACAACTTAACCTTAAGTTTTTGATTAATTCTTCCTCTCGAATTTGATGACTTATGCAAGTATTTTGGGTTTCTAATTTTTAAGTAAATTAAGGTCCTTGAAAAAGAGATTTGATTTGTTGATTGTATAAAAGATAAAATTAGGCAAGTAACACAGATCTGAGACGAATGGGTAGTCTCTATTGCAGAGTTTTCAAAGCGTGTGCTTCGGCGCCCTGGAGTGTTGCGATTAATACCCAAGGGCGCCGTGGGATATTTGAACACTTATAATTACAGACAACCTTAATTAATGCTCTCATGTACGGTCACTATGATATGAAACGACGTCTAACTGGAACTGGTTGAGTTTTAAATATAGTATGAGTAAAGTATGAATATATTTTGGTGATCAATTGAGCTCAGCGAATGCGGTAACGCATTGTACTTCCGTTCAAACCCGCATTGTGCTACTCCTCTTGGATGACAAAGGCATTTGGTTCGCCCAATATTCGGAAGTTTAAAGATCCCATGACTTCGGTCATATCTATTTTTCCAGAAAAAAAAGAGGTGGAAAAAACATGCCGGTGTACCCTGATCGTCTCACTTCGATGTGGTATTGAATCCAGTACAGTGGTATGACCAGTGAATTTGCTGGTGTACAACGACTCACTCACTTAAAAAAAACCAACTCCACGGCACAACTTCGCTTTCCAACTGAATTGACGAGGCTCATCAACAATAACAACAACGTCTGCGAAGGTGGCTTTTCGATGATAGTTGTAATAAATACTAAATATCGTTCCAAACTCAAGGTGGAACAGGAAATGAGGGTAGTCCTGTCTTGGTTCATTCCAAAGATAAGATAAAGTGTGTGGTGAATAACAGGTTCACCATTGTTAAGTTTTTTTAGGGTGACGTGAAAAATCTTCACACACTAAGGGTGGCATGAAACGAAAAAATTAAAAAGCACTGTTTCATAGAGAAATATTTTGATACATAATATGTTAATTTGTATCCCAACTTAAAGACTAGCATGAAAGAAATTTCGAACGTACTCGTACATTCGATAGCAGAGTTCATTTACGGCTAAAACAAAAACATCCTTAGAATTCAATGTTAAAAAAATAATGCAATATGGCAATTTATTACCATGTGGTAATCTCTTCCAAGCAGCCAGGATATTTTAAAAAGGTCTGAAGTGAAAATCAAACAGATAACCTTTAAAAAAATATGGGCACCAAAGAGAATCAAATCTGCAACTTCCGTAATAGTCGGAAGACAGGTTACTTACCAACTATGACCACGGAGGTTGTCACAATGTTACTGATGTAAAATTTACAGAATTAATATTGATTTGTTTAAACTGGTGATAAGTAGAAAAACATGCCGATTTTCGAAGATTGTTTCTTTTGAATTAAACCAAGGATATTTACATATTTAACATTACAGAAAATATTTTCCAAGAAAGAATATTAAGCTTTCTTAGTTATAGAGGTCAGTTATTTTAGTGAAAAAAATATTTTTTTATGTATGCCGCACTAGAATGATTTGTGGCATCACTGTTAAAGGCAAAAATGCTATTATAAGGGAGTCAATAGAATACGTGTAAATAGAATTTTAAAAAACAACATTTTTAATTTGTAAACATTTATGATATAACTACCAATAAATTGGTGCTAAACATGTATGTGTAAGTTTTTTTTTATAATAGGCAATCTACCTAAACTAGGATGATTTGTGCAACCAAATCATATGTCAAGTCGCTATGAAATAGTAGGCTCAATCATTTAGAACCTGAGAGGATTCCAGAACTCCATGATAATTAAATAGACGACCTCCGTAGCCTAGTTGATAAGACGCCTGTTTGTCTCCCGGCCCGGAGATTGCAGGTTTAAATCCTGCTGGAATCTATATTAAAAAAAAGGATTCCAGTCTGGTTTTCACTTTAGTCCTATTTTATATATATATCTAGTAAGTTGGAAGAGGCAATAAGCCCGCCAGGTTGTACTGTATACAACGAAAATGTAATACGATAGTTGAACGAGTTGAAATGAGATTTTCGCCACACATTAATTACAAAAAGTAAGGATTTTACTCATGGTTCTATGCCACATATTTTTAACAGGTATGCTTGGATATTACTCCTTAAGCGCTAGAAGAGACCTGTGTACATGTTCGTACATGTATGAATTGCTAACATAGATAATAGCGAACCCCTTGTTGATTGAAAACTTTTTATTCAATATACGAGTACCTGCCAATAATTAACGCCGCCGTGAATTAAAAAATTCGGCGCCGTATTCACGACATGAACTGTTAAAAGCATCACTATTCGCACACGGAATAACCTAGTTAAATAAATTTACTAATACATATTAATGTTTTCCATGTCTCAGTGGATGAATTGAGGATCGAGGTTCTTAAAAAACTTTATATATTATACATAACTGAGCCACTTCACAAGGAAACATGAGTGTCATTTTTCCTGTTGTTATCATTTTTAGACAAAGTTTTTTACTATGCATTTATTCTATATCATTGGCTTAAACCTGTATCAAATGTAAAATGTAATAAATATAAAGGCAACATATACGTTGAAACGTTGGCAGTTACATCTATGGTTTGACTTGACTCTTCACAACCGAATGTACAAATTCGTATACTTTTCTGAACAATCACTTCTATAAACTGTATATTCTCATGTGTTCTTTTATCAGCACGTCAAAAACGACCATTAATAAATTATTCATTCCTACCCGGTTCTGGGCGGGGATCGGCAACCTTTGGCGCGCACGAAGAGTGGGTCTATAAAAGATTTTAAATGGGCCGCGAATAAGTATTCGGGCGGAAAAAAATGTTCTTTTAGACATTCATTCTTCGTAACTTCTGTATTTACAAGTATTCCAGTATATAACGAGGCTGTTTCTCATAGCGTTATGTTTGCATTTTATTTCTTCTTGGTATTCCTATTTTTCCGCTTTTGTTGTTGAATAATATTTGCAAATTCAGTTTTATTATGGTACTTTTCACTTTTTTATTTTACGATTATGTTTGTACGTTGAGAATAAGCCACATTAACAGTCCAGACGGAGAAAGTATTACAATACAATTGTTTTTAGTAGTTCTATGTTTATTTATTTAGTTCAAAATAATTATAAACACATTTTAACCTCATACACAGTTATCATTAAAATCCGAGAAGTTACATTTACACTTTTTTATCTCTTAAACAACACTGAAATTTATTCTTAACGTATAAAACACACAGACAATAAAAAGTTCGGATGCTCTCGGCTGCCTTTATACATTTTGGTATTTCGTTCAACATGTTTTAAACGTTTGAAGTATTGTTTAAAATTTTGAATTTTCATCATTTTTGTGTTTGGAAGCTGAAAGTTATCGAAACTTCTTGTAGGGTCCTAAAGGACCTTCTTATTGTACCTATACTTCAAACTTACTACTATTACTATACTACTAACTTCAACATATTAAGAAATTACAAAATTAATTATTATTTCACCGTCCAATGTAAGAATTCACGCACCATCATAATCATCACCGTCACCCCATATTCCCATTGCGATAAGCAAAGAGACACGTTTCCACTTCAATCTATTCTGACACGTCCAAGTTCTTCTGCAACGTCCAAGTTGCTCTTTTATAACAACGGCATTTCACTCTTGCCCCTTTCGGCATTTGATTCATAACATTTTTTTGTACATTTTTCCAAACTTTTTGTACCTTCTACAATACTCGTACAGAAATATTTCACCAGTCATTCCTTTTCCATCTTAAGCACTGTATTTTCTATTAATTCGCAATATTTTCCGCTATCCTTATTCCTTATTCTAGCACACATTCTTTTCTCACGCGTTCTATGCAATTATCTAATTTCCACCGCATTTATCTTGCTTTCAACGTTATTTTATCATTACCAAGTTTCACTTGCATATTCAAAGGTTTGTGCTGGAATTCCATTATACTATAAAGTACCCAGCATTGCTTCCTTTGAGATATTGTATAAGTTTAAGCCACCATTTACTTTGTGGCATGCGCCTACTCCTCTTTTAATATTACAAAGCCTTCATAAAGTGACGAGTCCGATTCTAAAGTCTAAGAGAAATTGCGTGTCCGTGACCGGATTTGATCAATTTCAGGAATTGAACCTCTTCAGACCTGAATTAATTTTAAGGTTTAAAAAATATATACATTCTTGTTTGTAAATGTATTATTTACACTAAATGCGACATTATGTCGTATTCATTTAGATAGATGGTAGTCAAAACATTCAAAGTCGATAATACAGTATCCAACATTTCATTTGTTATCAGAAAACTGAAAAATACCACAAAGTTTTTTAAATAGTGCATATGAACTATGTGTCAATTATAATTTACCCAGGTCTGAACAGGTTAAATATTCATAAAATCACCTCAGACTACAAAACAAGATGCTGCTTCGTTTTTCAGCCTCCCTTAGAACTATTATTTATCTTTAAAATGTTTTATTATTTTAAAGATAAATAATAAAGCACTGTTTCTTAGTAAAATATCACCTTATTTACACCCGTGTCCTAGTTAGTTAAACGATTTCCACCCAGGAGTTTTGGATTCGATTTCCAATGGTACCCGAAAAAATGGGCGCCGGTCTGGTAAAAGCTTTCGTCTCACATAAATACTAGCCCGCGCCAAGTATGTGTAAGATGTGTTGTTATCACATATCTGAAGATCTACAACGATTTCTTAGTAATTCGTCTTTCGGCGGTAAGTTTTCTGCGATTTTCTTACCAAATATGTTTCTAAACATGTGTAGATCCAAGAAGGACCCAATATTATGGACGCAGTGGCCACCTCCTATATTTTACTCTCAACTTTTAACTTTTTACTAATATTGAGTATAAGCCCTGAGTTAGGGCGCCTTTGAGGAGAGTCTGCTATCTTAATGGTGCTATAGAAATTTTCATTTTATTATTAGTATTATTATTATTAAGTAAATAATGCAACACTTAGAAAGTAGCTACAAAAGCTGTTGTCTCTTTACGTGTGGTAGAATTGCTAACACATGGAATTCAGAACAACGAATTTTGTGTCTACTCCTGTACTGTATTACACTTCCGTTATATATAATGCAACCTGGCGAGCTTATTGTCATGTGGCAATAACTAACCGGAAATATGTTAATCTAACTAACCAGAAATATGTTAATCTAACTAACCAGAAATATGTTAATTTAACTAACCAGAAATAGGTTAAAGAGTCATTAAATTAAAAACCTGAAATAATTTTTTTTTAAATATGGGGAATCGTGCCCCTAACCTTCGGATTGGGAAACAAGCGTCTTACCAACAAGGCCAAGGAGGTTATCTTGTGGTTCTAAGGTCGAAAAATCAATTAATGAGGGTGAAAACTTGGTCACACTTAAAATGACTGAATCCCCTTAACTTTTTGATGGAATGAACTCCCAAGAAATGGTCTTATTTTCCATACAATTTAGTTTTTCTATTTTCCGTACAATTTAGCTTAAATATGGAACCAAATACGTAATTTTTTTAATAATGTGATGCGATACAAGGCTTAAAACATCAAAATACCACTAAGATCCAAAAGTTTCCGGCCTGAACAAGCTAGAGCGCATATGGGCAGATAAAGCGATGGCCATGTCTATCGCATGCGTAGTCAGGCGATATTACAATTCAAATTTGATACCTCTACTCTAATAGTATGTTAACTAGGGTCGATAGAAGGCTTATTGTTTCGTTATATTTGGAAATATTAAAAGTTAAATATCGCGCGGTTATCAGGTTTATTTCAAAACAAGAGAAAAGCCCGGCAGAAATTAAGTATGTCGGTATATCCATCCATCCTGTCATGTTACTCATGATTGAGCATCGTGACTCACATGATAGCCTCCGATGACTGCTCTCCATCCATTCCTGCACTCTGCGGCTCGAAGGGCAGTTGTTAAGGGTAGTCCAGTTGCATCTCTCACTTGGTTAGTCCAACGCATTGGGATTCTTCTTCTTGTGCGTCGTCCTTCCACGCCTCCAGTTACCAAAAATCCTCTGCAAACTGTCTCCTTAGCCACAAGCAATGTGCCCAAAGAATCGAAGGACTCGTCGAAGGCATATTATCGACAATCAATGATAATCCACGTCAGTACGTAAACGTCGTTTAATTTCTTCTTGACTTTTCCCTTCTTTTGGAATAAACTTGATAACCGAACGAAATTCAATTTTTAACATTTCAGAATATAGCTTAACACGGCTTCTATCGGCTCTATTTGACATATTACTGAGTGTAAAAGTATTGAACTTCAACTTTTACATCGCCTGACCATGCATTGGGCATGGCCGGCGTGGTATCTGTCCATAAACGTTCTAAATTTTTCAGGTCAGAAAATTTTGCATCGTAGTATTAACATATATTATGTTTTTAGCTTGTATAGCATCACTCTATTCTACACAATGGAATAAAACTATTATTTTGATTCATTTAGTGATTTTTACCTATCTAAAAAATATTGTTTTATTAAAAAACATTTCAGGTTAAGTATAAATATAAATGAAATTACATTTTTTTGTGAAGTTAAAAATGTTGGCAGCATCTTAGGTAAGAAAGCATCTCAATTAAGGACAAGGTGGCAAATAAAGCCCATTCCCCGTCTTTTGTTGTCTTGCATGATAGATGCCGAGGTCTCTGTAACCACAGGACACGAACAGCATCTCAGCAGGGCGGATTTATAAGCTGACCCTAAAATTTAATGTCCCGGGCCTCGTCTTAATTATCTGCTCAACGAGATTCGTTTTATCTTAATCCACGTCTTAATTAGCGTCCTAAATATTTAGAGGCATACCAATAACTTTAAATTGTTTTCTCGCCATCGCTTTAAATTTATGAGAGCCACCCGCGCAGGAAATTATTTTTTGGGATTCGTATATTCGCTGAAACGATTTTGAACTTAAATAAATGGAGGACTAAAGAAAATTGTACTCTAATAATTAATTACCTATTAGCTTTTTCTCTTAATTTTTATTTATTTTTTTAGTACATGGTCGAGAGTATTTTAATTCAACAATATAAGAAAATAACAAAGACTAACAAATATATTTAATGTGACACCAATAAGTTATGAAAAAAGAAATGAGTTCAAGAAATATTAAATTGGCATATCAAGTGTCCATAATTATTCCCCATGCTAAGCAACCTAACGATTTATGGATTATAGAAATTTTATCTGATGATCAAGACGAAACGCAATACTTACAAGCCGATGGTCTTAGCTTTGAAATTCATTTACAATCAACAAAAAATCCCTATACAAAAAAAATCAACAATACATTCCAATCAAAACATATAAGATTATACTGAAAAAAAAAACAGAAATATCAACATTGTATCGTTTATGTATTAACTATCACTGTTATGTCGTAAGTCATCTCCTACAAATTGGACATTGTTCTTGATCCAGTTTGTGGGTGTGATTTTAATTATGAAACTGTTAACCATGTTTTATTCGGCTTAACTCTGCGGAATCGTTATGACTTAATTGATGTTAAGATTCCTCGTCCTATAATTTTTTCTAGTCTCTTGAACATTAATCTTATGTCTGTCCAAAGAATAATTGTGAAAATTTTGAAACTGAATCAACCGAAACTGAAGTGCATTATTTTTTTTATAAAATGTCACAAATCACCTCATTGTGGATGCATTTCCTTAAAAACTATGTTTTCTCTAAAAACAGGAAACAATCTTACATTTTTTTAATAGCAATCCACACAAATTAGGATGATTTCTGTCGTCAAATTCAAGTCATAATGTAATTATATGAGTCAATATAATAAAACAACGTTTTATAAATAAAATTACAATTCATTTAAAGTTTTAACTGATTAAGCTTAAATAATACATGGTCTATAGTTTAATCATCCAGACCATACTCGGAGCCGGGATTCTTTACAGTACCCATTCTGTAAAGGTGACCAGTCACCAAGCAGTGGCCCCATCCACAAACGACACATTACAGAAATTTCCATCTTGCTCATTCTTATAATATTTGACCGGTTTTAAAGGGATAGTTTGTTGGATTGATTTATATTTAATGTACACCAGTCATATTCCAATCCAACGACCATCGGTGCCAAGTATCCTGTTTAATTTGATTTGAAAGGTCAGTTACTACTGGCTATGATAAATCAGACAGGGGACAGCCGGCAGAACATGCCTCCTGTACCAAGGAATCAACACAATTATTACCAGAATTTTATATTTAATGTACTATGAATTTCATATAACAGTAAATGTCAATTTAGTCAATAAATTCAACGTGATGGTGATTTTCATATTGCTCTTATGACATCACCGTTTCTAATCACAACAAGTCTACCGAGACTGTAATTCACCCTCTGCGTCACATATTCAAAGAATTGAACATACATCTTAAACTGGATTTTTTGGAATTCTGAAATTTTGTAATTTGGAATTCTTCCAGAATATTATTATATCTTCCAGAATAATCATTATTACGCCTAGCTAAAATAATACATTAAAATTTAATTCGAAATTAAAACAAAGTTTTTTCTTTCCTTACAGAATTGACTATAATTTTCTGTAGGGTTTCCTTTTTATTAATTTTCATCTATATCGAGTGTCTTCTGACAATATACTTTTCTAAGTAATGTATGGCATATAGCTAAATCAAAACCGTCTATGATAAATAATTATATGATAGTTTTAATGAAACAAAGTTATCAATTAAAATTAATAAAACCGTATCAAAACAAAATAATAACTTTATTTTAAAATGTATTAGGATAATTTTTTTAATTATTTGGTATTTTTTAACTCCGATTGTTATATTTAAAAGTTTTATGAGGCATGTTTATAAGTTTTAAATGTATTGGATTTATTATGCGAGTAATTAATATCTAATTTTATATACTTGTTTCAAGATATGTAAATTGTGAAGAGTAATTAATACCTAATTTTATATACTTATTTCAAGATATAGTATATCAATTGTGAAGAGTAATTAATGTCTAATTTTATATGCTTGTTTCAAGATATATCAATTGTGAAGAGTAATTAATACCTAATTTTATATACTTGTTTCAAGATATGTCAATTGTGAAGAGTAATTAATACCTAATTTTATATACTTGTTTCAAGATACATCAATTGTGAAGAGTAATTAATACCTAATTTTGGTACAAACCTTTGCTGTATCTATTTTATGGTCTTCAAATAAAAATTATGTATTTTTAAGGTTTTTTATATTTATTTTATATTACATCGCAACAGGGTATCCAAATTTAAGGTAATATAAATGATCCATCCAAATTAAAGAATTCGTGGAAATGCTGGTACAACAGAAGAAAGAGGTTTGAAAAATGTAATGAAACTCAAACAAAGGGAGACAGAGATTATTGTGGCAAAAGAAGATCGCTTGCATATGAGAAGAACTAACTACTCGTATATCCCGTAGGTGTAATCAAATTAAAGTTCCTAATATTGTCGATCAAAAATTACTATTCGCAGTAAGAGAGCACGTTATAGGACAAATGGCGTACAACTGCAAATATTACAACGCAAAATATTGAATTAACCAAGTTAACTAATTGAATCATTCTACTAAATGCTACCACAATGAAAAAGTTTCACTAAACTCGTGATCTAAATCTCTCAATTTTTACAAGAACGCTCACAGAGAATACACTGATCACAAAACAACTATAGAGAAAAATACAAGATAATATAACTCGTGGCGTTTAAATTAAGGGGTATCAATATTCAAAATGTACATGTGGTTTATTAATACAGGTATACATTTATCATTTAGTTTCACCACTATACCCATATGAAACGAATAAGCCGGATTATGAACAACTTTATTTTTTTTATTCTGAAGAAGTAATGACAAAACTAGCTTACAATTCGTAGAACTTATACGTAAAATAATACAAGAATTGATAAGATGCTACAAAATATCAATCCATTGCCGAAACCAATATATCAAATAATCAAGGAGCAGCTACTAGTAACATTGCAAGTGCGCATGATATTTATGAAATACCAGATTTTGACAAAATGCGGTGCAAAATACCGACTGCAAGAACGAGTTAAAATAACATATAATTATTAAACGTAAATTGTATCATATTGCATACCATTCTGAACGTTTCAACTAGTGATGGAATCGAATCGAGTTATGTACATTTCTAATGCTTTAAAATTGCTCTTCCCTTTACGTATGATACGCCGAGATACCAAGAGCGTATGATACGCCGAGATACCAAGAGCGTATGACACCGAGATATCAAGAGCGTATTATACGCCGAATACATCTAATACAATATTATATTGCTAACAATTTTTGTTTACCCTTTAGGAGTGGTTATGTTGATTAATAAGACAATGGAAAGCGCGATAGTTAACAATCTAACATATTTTTCGTTGGTTGAAAGATATTGCCACATGGCAATAAGTCCGCCATGTTGTACTGTATAAAAAAGTATACAACAATAATAATGTTTCTATAAGTTTACTTTTAAATAAAATAAAAGTATTTATACTGAAAAATTATTGAAAACAACTAAAACAGGTAAAATTACCCTTTCTTTAGATATAAATTTAGATATATCGAAATATTATTACAGTTTACTTAAATTCTACCACAGGTCAAAATGAAATGTGAAACCCTTCATTTGCATTTAATTAAAAGGGATGTTTTACTAAACCTGATAATTGAAAGACTCAATTATCGACTCATTCAAATAATGTCCCTTATATACAAGCCCGTTAGCACAGTGTATAACTATAGTTCGGAAATTCTAGGATGAGACCTGTGACAGCTCACAAATTTGCCCCAATACAACCTTATGTAATGTATTTACCTAAATAACTTGCTATTTATTTGAATCGAGGCTTATATTAAAGTTGATAAAATAATTAAAATTACTGAACATAGTTACAAGGTTGTATTGGGGTAAATTTGTGAGGTGTCACAGGACTCATCCTAGATTTTCCGAACTATAATACTAGCATTATCATAAGCGTTTGCGATGTATGGGTTTACTCAGAGAATCTGGAACAGGTAGACGAGTGTTTATCTGTAAAACAGTAATAAATATACAAAGAATACAAAATGTTTAACGTCCAATTATTTGTTTTCCTTTTGGTCAATAGACGAATAGACCACACACACTTTTGGTCAATAGACGAATAGACCACACACACTTTTGATGTAACATGACAACAGTTGGACCTAAGCATTGTTCTTGTAACAATCTGAGATTATTCCGCCTAAAGAGAGCCTCGAGAAATAAGAGGTAGAAACACGAACCGCGGGATTAATTTAATTAATGGATTAATAAAGTATTTTATTTTGAAGCATTCTCATACAGATGACTACAAAGTTTCAGCTGAAACCTTTGATTAAATAATTTTTTTTTTAAATTTTTATGCTATTTTTACCGTGAAGCATGTTTTGTTAATTTGCCACTTTAAAAAATACTAGTTTTTTTAACGTTTCAAGTTGTAAAAGTTTAAGTGACTTTTCTTTCTTCACAATAATGGAAAACGATTTTCATGTTAAAAATTTAAAGTCGTTTGAAAAGAATTATTGTTAAGTAAAAAGTTTTTATTTTCTCATACGTCGTCACGCATACCGTCATCAAACTTATCACAGAATATATGTATGATTTTATACGGTTTAAGCAATAAATTTCTTACATTTCCGTATTTCATTGTAAGAAATTCAATACTTTGAGAGAACATAATTTTTTATGTTTATGGACATACATTTTTATATTTACGACCAACGAAACTTGTAGGTCTATGACCTAAAATCATTAACTTTTCAAATGTTGATGTATGGTAAGAAAAATGACCTTTAATATTTCGTTTTCGTTCTGATTTTTAACCAACTCTTCGCTATTCAGTCCCCTTTTATCGCATTAGTCATTTCGTTGGAAGCTATGTTAGTATTTGTTAAAAAATGTGTGTTTATCCCCTTTATCAATCCAAACTGTTCATTGTAACGACTGTAAAAAATCAAATTTCTTTGTATACGTGAAGTGTCCCATCGATTAAGTGATGGGATAATCTTTTGAATACCAACTCATCATACATCACATTTTGCAGTTCAATTGGTACATAAAACTAAAAAAAGGATTAATTACTATCCGTATGTTCATTTGTATGGTATCCTTAATTAAATCTGAATTGATGATTTCGATACATTGAATAGCGTTGCCGGAAGACAATATTGTCTCAGGTCTCAGCAATCGAGCCTTAGTGCTAAGAACCACTGGAATAGGCACAGAACCCACCGGTAAGTTATCGCACGTGTTGGCAATACTACTCTGCACGTGAAGAGACAACACTCGTACACGTTTAACACGTCAGAGTAACTGTTTTTACGAGTATGTAGGATATCATATGAATTAACGTATATCATAATCACAGTCTGATATCTTAAAAAAAACATCAAATATTGATTTGGATGAACACTGTTGATGGTTTGTACTCGGAATATCGTTCCGACTTTGGGACACCTTACTCTTACATTGGACTTATGAGACGGACGTAGGATATTTTTCGGATATTTGGGGTTGATTGGAGAAAAACGTAATGGTAGAAAGGAAATGATAGCATTTTTTACATATGTTATATTAATGTTATAAAATACATATTAATAAACTTATATTTTTATACGTCACACGCGTTTATATGTACACACACAGAGAAATAATAAAGGTATATGTTACACAACTATAGATGTTTTATATTATAATTTACTACAAATATGGGGGGGGGGCGGGGGTTAAAGGTGTCTCATTATAAGATAAATATTTTAAATATATAAATAAGGGCGATTGATAAATATATACTTATATATGCTCTTTGCACAATTTGGCACCTACTGTTGCGGATTGGGGACGTGGAGTGGTTCGTAACATTTGTTTTGGCCTGGGGTGAACTACTCGTAAATTGATGTTCGCGTCGTAGTCTGAAAGTGAGTTAATCAGAGGGTTGGGGCGGCTCGGGAGTGAGCTGTAGAACCTCTCGCCTAGAGAGATCACGAATTCTCGGATGGTGAGGAGACCTGTGTCTTCGTGGAGTCGTTTGTTGCTTACGTACAACGCATCCATAATTGTGCGTAGATAGGTTACTTCATATCTTTGTCTGACTGGTCAGTTGATTTTGTCGTTCCAATTCGTCTTCCGATCTCTGCTACATCTTGCATTCTTCGAAATAAGATCACCTAGGTAGGTAAACACGTTGAACTCTTCATAATCGCTCAACTAATTACTTCTTGTCATCGTCGTTGCTTGGCCTTGCAGTCGAGGATCCCCTCGCCATTCCAACGACAATTCAGATGGAAAGAAAATCTGTGGCGTGGAGTTTTGTTTAATTATTTAAGTGAGTGAGCTGTTGTATACCAGCAAATTCACCGGCCGCACCACTGTACTGGATCCAGTGACCCACCGAAGTTCTTCTAGTGCCTCTCATTACCCACGATAAGATATTTCGTTTTACTTTTGTTGATTTCTATTCCTACTTGGCGACTCTCTATTTCAACTACATCAAGGATTTCGACCATCTCATCTTCGTCGTTGTTTTTGAGTGTTATATCGTCCACGAATTGTTTAGATATACTGATATATGATACTGATATAAATAAAGTTTATAAAATAAAGATATACTGATATAAATAAAGTTTATAGGTTATTTCCTTTTTGCACATGTTCGTCCGCTGAAGACTTTCAGTAGTGTGCCCTGCGCTTAAGGTCTTTATTCGACTTCACGCTCAATCACATCGTCATACCGAGACGATTAAGGGTTAGACCGTTTCTTACATTGAGGCTTACTAAATCAGGGCCTACGGTCCGATTTCAGATGGGGGATACTAAAAATATATAACGTACATAACGTAATTTTGTGACCTTGGTCTTAACGCTTCCAACAGTTGGACGAAAACTGCTGCTTCTACCACTTGAGGACGAAAAATCAAGGATCTCCATACTTTTTAATCGAGGTACTTTACTACCTTTGCGGCTTAGTTGTCTTCCCAACTGGAGATTGCGGGTTTAATTCCAATTGGAATCCAGATAAAAAAAAAAGAATTTCAGTCTGGTTTTCACATAAGGATCTTTAAATCTTTCTGGTTGGTTGGAAGATATTTCCACATGGCGGTAAGCTCAAATTTACTATACTGTATACAATGAAAGTGTAATAAAATTAAATACTATACATTCACTTCCGCTAGAATCAAGCATCTCGTCATGCACAATTTTATATTCTTAACGATCTCCGTGGCCCAGCTGGTTAAGATATTTGTCTTTCATCTGATAATACGAGGGCGCCGTTGGCATCCTCGACTCCGTTTGACTTCCGAATTCCAAATTTTTATACTTTGATAAAATTGAAAAACGGTAAATATAATAATTCACATAAATATAGAACAAAATGATGTACTCATATACATAATGTACATGATACTCGTATAAAAAGCATACATAAACTAAAAAGCGACAAATTTGTAAGTCAGCTTTTTACACATCTGTGACCCAGTGAAATATTCATTGTTGAGGTCATGTTTGACCCTTTTTTCAATTATCTTTCAACTAACATATCTTTCAACTTTTTCGCTTTCTACCTAAATTTGATTGCACAGTTCTCTCGATTTGAGTGGCTTGTTTGTAATTCTTTTTCGAAATTTGGAAAACCAGTAAATCCAAATCAAATGTTGAACATTTTACATAAATTCTCAGAACCCGAACAAACATATTTCGTCACTGAAGCCTAATTTTGTTTCTTATATAAACATATTTTTTAGTTTTAATTTTTCTTTATTTCATGTAGATACATATCTTTTTTATGTCGTTAATACAATAAAACGTGTAATTGTTGCACACTCATAATAATTCCTATTTACTATATGTTTCTCATTTCGTTATAATAAATTTATCTTCTAAATATGACTACTCATTATTATTTATTAGATTATTATGATTTACGAATATGAGAAAAAGAGCACCAAGTAAAAAAATTGTCAAGGGCGCCAAAACCTAGATGTGCATCTGGTAGCATCGAATATGATTTCGTAAGCCAATGTGTTATCTTATAGCATATAGGCCAACGAGCTTCAGTACTAGCACTTGTCGGCATCTGCTTTCTCTATTAAGTTCCTAATAACTAGCAATAGTTTTATAGCATATTTTTTGATCTGCTGCTGCTTGCTCCCAGTTATGTTGAGTATTTATATCTCTTGCGCTGTCCATTGTGCTTTCTTTTGTCCTCCATCAGCTCACCAAAGTGGATATTTCTTGGAAGTCACCTGTAGGGAATCAATAATTCGCATCCATATTTCAGAGATGATATAGTCTGTACATAATAATTACAAAATAATATTGGATTTTCCGGAAAGTAATTATGTATTGTAGGTTAAATTCAAACGAAAATTGAACAAATTGCTCAGCGGTGGTTTTAAATACTTTCAGTATCTCAGCAATCTGTCGTATCGTAGAACGCTGGTTATTCTCGATCAATGCATTGATTTGGTTGTCATCAGTGGTAATCAACTTTTCACAATAATAATACACATTCAGTACGATTGGAATGAAGTTGACCACGAAAATTTTGTCCTAACATCATCTATTCAAGAAATACGAAACTACTTTCCTGACAACATATTACAACATATTACGTAACTTTTTACTAAGATACAACCTCCGTGGCCTTGTTGGTAAGACACCTGTCTCCCAACCCGGAGGTTGCAAGTTAAAATCCTGCTGGAACCCAGATTTAAAAAAAATGCATTTTAGTCTTGTTTTCACTTAACATCTTTCTGGTTGGTTGGAAGAGATTGCTACATGACAATAAGCCCACCAGGTTGTACTGTATGCAACGAAAGTGTAATAAAACACAATCTATCCGTGAAATACGAATCCACTTTCCTGACAACGTATTACAATACGTTACATTATTTTTATATTAAGGGCAAACCCCGTACATTGCTGACTGTTCTCTGATGTCATCAGCCTGAATTCAGACCAATCAATCAATTTTTCCGCTACACGTGTCTCCTATTTTTTTTACCTCTTAGCACTTTAAGACCTGAACGAAATCCAGACAACCTTTCCCAGTGAACGGCTTGTTTTTGAGCAAATCTGATTTTTGTGAAAGTTTTACTAAATTGCTATATCTATGTAAATATTAAGAATGTTATAATAACACTTTGTAAATTGGTTTAAAATACTTGAGAATAATTTAGCTAAAAAATCGGAAGTCCAGTGCGTTACCGCGCGGCCATGCACCTCTAACATATATATTATAATGCACTGGTGATACAATTTAAATAACACATATTTATTTATTGCATTGTATTCCACTTTCGTTGTATACAGTACAGCCTGGCTGACTTATTGCCATGTGGGAATATCTTCCAGCAAATCTGATAGATGTTAAAAAGACTTTAAGTGATAAACGAACTGGAGTTTATTAAAAAAATATCTGAGTTCCAACGGGAATTCCAACAAATGTTTTATCAACTTAGCCACGGAGGTCTTCTTATTACTGTAACTGAAATTCGGAGACTTAAAGGAGTTCACTTACTTAAAGATTCCCAGTTTCATCAACTGGAAATCTTTAAAAAATAAACGAAAAAGCGCAGCAATTACATAAAAAAAACAAATCATAGCGTGATTGCACATTTTGTCGTGATTGCGTATGATGATATAATTTGGCCAATTTAGGAATGTTAGTCAATTTATTGTTATTTATTCTAAACGAAAATAATTCGCCATAAAAGAATGAATGTACGAAAATTACCTTCTTTGGGCTGAGAGCCAAACTAGCTCGGGGTATAAAAACCTCATAACACGGAGAATAAACATGCTTGCGGTACAACACGAGGCCTTTTAGATGGTTGCTCTAATGGTATTAAATGTCAAGTGGAATGCAAATGTCTTTCATTGTGGAACTAAAAGTCTTTTCACTTCTTTAAAAGCGCTCGTAAGATGTTACGGTTTCTAAGAGTTCTTAAAACATACTCTTATAATATGTATATAAGCTTAAGTCGCTATGCCCCCTCCACGTGATGATGATGATACTCGTACTCGTATATTCCAAACTAATGTTTTTTTGACAGCTTCTATTCTATTACATATGTATAATATACACCATCTCGCCATTTCCCTTTTGGAGTAGGAGTAAAAGAGCATCGGACTTTTCAATTTCGACACACATATTTAGCTAATTTTACATCCATACACTTTCTTGAAATATATTATTCCTACGATTCCTCTGACTTTTTATTTCTTTCAATATGTCATTCATTTGATCCAACCATACTTTCCTTGATTGTCCTCTTCTACGCCTTTACAATGTATTGTTAACATACCCAAACCATCTCAGAGTATTCGTCTTTATCTTACTTCACACATCACCTTAAAGTTCACGTTCATCCCTAATCTCTTCATTACATATTCAGTCATATATTGTTGCCCTTGTATAATTCTCCGTGCATGTATTTCTACAGTATTTATTCGGTTTCTTAAAGTGTTTTCCCCGTCCACGGTTCACTTCTATACATTAAAGTCGATAATAGAATACTGTGGTGGATTATCATCTTAGAAAATTTGATTACTGTCGGGTTCGTGTATGAAAGTTTTAGTGCTCCATTAATTTTATTTCCTATTACTACACTCCGTAAAATATATCTTGTAATTATTCTGCCATCTTAGAAAATACTACCTACAATAAATATCAGAATTCATTAACTCGCTCAAATATTTCATTACTAACCCATATATCTCATTGCTAACCCATACATCTAATTTAATTTTCCTTTCACACTTTTAATCACCATGATTCTCACGCAACATTCATTATCAGATCTTTCTCTTCACATATCTTATACAATTTACTTATCGAACTCTATAATTCATTCCCATTCTTCGCTACCACTATGTCATCAGCATTCCACTACTCGCACACATTCTCATTCGATATTAATATGCTTCCCGACATTTGTATGAAATATATACACAATAAAACAATCAAATAAGATATAAATATTTTGTTGGAACAACTAACTCCCATTAATAGGAAAGCTTAATGTTACTTCTTTAAACAATATATGTATGTTGAATAAGTCAATATCAGAGGTTCTATTCAAAAGGACAGTTTGCGAAATAATGAGCAATCGGCAAGTTTGTTATATTTATTGCTAATCTAAACAGATCAATATTTCTGTATCTCAAACAGTTTTCAGGAACATATAACCATATATTTTCCAATATATTAAGATTTCATCAGGCCCTGATTTACCACAGGGCTAAAGGGGCTATAGCCCAAGCCTTCCAAATCCGTAAGGCCCACCCGGGGCCGGAAAATAAATTGAAAAAATCCATGAAAAAACTGTACGATACATGCCGTAGTAGACAAGGATGCTGTATCCGGGGCCCATGAATTTGGGATGCCTAAAGATCGTAGGTAGTTTTGCTTTTACTTTTGCCAGGGAGAAACGTTTTGTCACGAATCAAAAATTATTTACGGAACAACATTGACCTGGATTGAATTATAATAGTTCACTTGTTCTTAATTCAATGGAGTCTGAAACGTTAAAATCAGATTTTGGTGCATTAATAAATTGTTTTGCGAACAAGAAACTAAAAAGAAAAAAAATAACTTAAAATAAAATAACTTAATAACTTCAACTTAAAATACAATAACTTAATAACTTCATTTTTCTTTATTTCTTTTTAGGAAACTAAAATGACCCAGGGCTTCTTCTAGGGTAAACCCGGCCAAGTTACTTCTGTAAGTCACCCAAAATATGTAAAGTGAAACTCAGTTTTCTTTCCAACCTTAAATACTCGTAGAGCCACGATATTGTATTGTATGATATATGAAACAAATAAATTGTATGTTATATATGAAGAGAAAGATCTGATAATTAATTTTGCTAAATTTGATGTCATTAAGAATACATGGGATGGCAATACTATATATGACAGCATGCGGAGTGAATAGATTAGGGACGAATATGAACTTAAGGCGGAAGAATTGAGTAAGATGAAAAAGACCACTCTGAGATTGTTCTGGCATGTTTGGAGTGTTCCAATAAGAGCGCCATATTTAAATTTCGCGCAATTTTTTTCATAAGGTTGGCAGCTCTAAAAAAATTATATGTGCTATCTGTCAATCTTATGATTATTAAATATGGAACGCTACATTAAAGAACAACGCGGTATTTTTGTTAAAACTCATTATAAAAATGGGGAAAGTTTTGCTGAAACAGTTCGTAAACTTCGTGGAATTTTCTGTAGAAATAATGGTACAAATGAGTAATCAATTCGAAGATTAACTAAAAATTTGAGGAAACTGAGAACGCATGGGCGACTTATTGTCGATTCTGGACAATAAGTCACCCATGCGTCCTCGTAGCGTGCGTTCACTCGAAAACATAGCCGCAGTAAGAGAAGGTGTTACTGAAGCCCAAGGTACATCAATTCATCATTGTTCATAAAAATTAGACGTTTCAAGAAGCACCTTACAACGAATTCTTGCGAAAGATCTGGATCTGCATGCCTGCAAGATCCAACTGACCAAATAACTCAAACCCGTAATTTAAATCCGGGGCCCTTATTGGGACACCTATATAACTAATGCTCAAAGGAAACATAACAAAGCAAATTTAAAAAAAACTGTACTCAGTGGGATACAGGCAAAAGCCTAGTTTACTGAGGACGACAAATGAAAGGCAACAAATCCAGATCCATTAAAATTGTGTGTCTAAATTAAATTACCTGTTGTTTTTTTCGCAAATTATGTATATTTCATGTCATGTATAAAATAAATTTAAAAAAAATACGCATTACAAATTTGAGTAGAAAGCCTGGTAGAGGAAGACCAAAAAAGTATGGTCGGATCGTGTGAATGATATTTTTAAAGAAAGGACTGTAAAAAGTGTAATAAGTGTATGAATGTAGAGGAGAATGGTATGGTGGTTTTATGTATTTCATTTTGAGTTTATTATGTAAGTGGGTTTTTCCTGTATATGAAAGCTATATTACATATGATAAAATTGCAACTAAATATACGAGGATGTGTGCAATTAGAATTCAGATTGTGGTAAGATTTTTCTTTTTTTTCTTCCTTAATACCTGCAAAGCGCCACATGTTTCATATTTCTCCACCCGTGGCTTAAGTATGATATTACACCGCTAAATTACTGGCTTTCGTGAGACGGCTGCGGGTCATACATTATGTACGATATATGAAAGGAATTTTAATTTGAAACTGACGGTTGAAATGTTTTTCTTTTAGAAAAAAATATATCATGCATTCATTAACGTGAACCGTGTTAAGTGAACTTGGTTTATAATGACCGAGTCGTTTTACTTTGAAATCAAATGCAATGAGTTACTTGCATAATTGCATCAATATGGATATTGTATGGACTTTCATGTGACTTGGACTATGTTACTTACAGCAGTTAAGTGAAGAAGTTGTTCTTGCTAGGATCCATTAATTGAGTTGTATGCGTTTGCCTTGTTATTGTGTAGGGTTCGTATTGTACTATTTTTTCTATTGTATAATGGTTATAAAAAATTATTTCGCCATTGAAATAAAGAAAATATTGCAATGGTTTCTGAGGCCGAAAATAGTACTGACTTCCGTCCACGCACTTTAAAATGTTCTCATAATCAATTTGGCTATGTTGAGAGGTACGATACGAATAAATGAAAAACACGTAAACTTCCATTTTTAAATATTTTTACACAACATATAAAATTAACTTAAGTTATTTTAGTGTTTGAAATATAAACAGAAAGCGTAAAAAAGTTTTCATTATTGAATATGAGTAACCAACTAGAAATGTATTGAAATTTAAGTGAACACTAGACTGGGTGGATACCTTTTGGAAAAAATCTAGGTAATAACAGTTGGAGGAAATATGTTTTACCAATTAGGCCACGGCAATCACCGTGATAAAGATTTAGAATATTCTCCATGTTTTTATATTATTTCTCAAGTTGTCCAAATATCAAAACAACTTTGTTTTTGTACTAATAAATTAGGATTCAATAGGAAATAATTCAACGTTAATTTAATATGAATGCAACTATTGTTCATAATTAACCTTCGTTTACAGTTCATACTCAAACACATCCAATACCCAGTGGCAAAACTAGGGTATGACGTGCAGGGTTGCTACTCCGGGTGCATCTGAAAAAGGGTTTGGAAATAAACTTAAAATTCAAAGTAAATATTTATTTCATCTACTCAAATATGTTTTCATAAAGAAGTTAGGAATCTTACGACACCTTCAAAGAACAAAATATAATGTTGCGATAAACGGGAAGACATGAAATTACATGAATTGAATTGATCTCTTTTAAAAGCAAGTCATGTCCATAATAGAGATAAAAAAACACTTAAAAGAGAATTGAGTAGGTCAAAAAGTTTAAACAAGACAATTTTTGAACGTATTATATAAACTCATCTTGATTTGAATTTTTGAACGTATAAACTTACAATGACAACCTGGAGAAGCTGGTGATCGAAGGAACAATTAAGTGTAGTCTAGCAAGAATAATGTGTTCTATGAAATAAGCGGATCAAATAAAGCTGATAACATGACCCTCTTTAAACGCTGCATTCAACATGACCCTAGACCAGGAGGGATGGCGCGCCTAGTTCAAGATATATCAGAGGACCACTACGCTCAACATTGAGCACGCGATGAAGAAGAAACGTATCTTGGGGTACTCAAAAAGAATTACAAGACCTAACATGTTATCTGAAAGATAGTTTATAGTTTCTAATTAATAAAAGGCATAAAATTAGTATACGTATTTGATAAACGTTGTGTTATTCCAAATGTCGTAGCTAGAGCTTATGGTATTTATAGTTAAGGCATTAACACTGTGGAGGTTAAAACACGTTGTGATTTGTTTAGTCCAACACTGTTTATTCCACTTTATATCATATAACGGTATAACCCTACAGGTTTCAATGGGTTCACCTCACCATCAGAGGAGCACACACTAGACTAGCTAGAGCTTAATATGAGTATACTTCCATTACATATTCTGGGTTCTGAATTAACGTTATCAGCTTATTGTTGCTCACTGACTACGAAAACCCCAATTTGGGTGAATAGCCATTAAAAAGGAGTAACCTTAGATTGATTATTTATATGCGACAGGCTAACCCTCGTGATCGATTATGATTTTCAACCACCCTGGATAGACCCCACTGATGTTTTGATGGTAAGAATATTAAATATTGTAAACAATTTTCAGTTTTAATCAACTGAAAATTGTTTTCAAAGCATTCTTTATTTTATAAAGCGGTATTTTAGTATTTTTTTCTTTAAGAACGATGTTAGAACGGTTTATTATAAAAGCTTATGAGCTACAGAATAACATAAATTTAGATGTAAAATGGTCTAAAACAAAAACGAGTCCAAAATAGATTTCCCCCGGAATTGAACATGGTGCACTCGCTTGCTTAGCGTCAACGGTAACTCTTAGACCACGGCTACCGACCGATTTACATAAAATTGTATAAATGAAAAAGAAATTTATAAAAAGTTGGAGAAATTGCGGAAAGGCATAGCTACATATGTTTGGGATTAATTGAATAAAAGACAAATGACAATGACAACGTAAGCTTACAAAGAAAAGTTTTTTCAGTATTCCAAGGGCAAAAATGCTACGTTGCACCTCTGTCTATAGCTATGCACATGCACATTGTACTGTGATACACAACTGAATCAGGCCATGTCGACTATAGCGGTAGCGTTAGCAAACACGGATTGTACATTGAAGCCTTAAGCAGTGGCGTTGCTTTCCACCTTAACGAACTTAACCCCTTGCAGCGATAACTAAATAAATAATTGTAAAATCGATTGATGTGCTCCTAAAAATGTTGTTTCTTTTTACATAAAATATTTTGAAATGCAGAAAATGATGACAGTAAAAAAACAAACATATAACTATGGCTCCATTTACATGTTCTCAATTTATACCTATTTTCTTTAATGGGATTTATTATATATGAAATTTTAAATGCATAATAGAGATACTCGAATGTATTAAGTAATAAATTAGCTTCACAACAATCATAATAGAATATGAAAGTATTGTGAGACTGTTTTCATTAGGTATATGAAATTGCAAGTTCATTATGTTTTTCTTTATATAAATAAATCGTATAGGTTTCATCAAAGTGTATTTTATAAGTTTCCATTTAAACTTCTTTAAAAAATCAAAGATTTTTAATTAATAATTACTCAGAATTATCCGGAACGCTCTGAAGTTTGCCTGAAGAGAAAAAATATATAAAATCTGAAAACATGTGTCATCTAAATAAGTGCAAATAACACATTATGTCGATAATAGTTTAGATAGTTCTGATTTGTAACAACGGATGTCGCGCTATTTTTTTTCACTTTTATTAATAATATGATATGTTTGCTGTGGTAATTTAACGATAAAATTGAAACCATTTATTTCTATTCACATCATGATTGAATAAATAATAGTGGCAAGAAAATAATTAAAACTTAACTATCAGGTGATGTGTCGGGGCGGTACTATCGTGTTCAATGCGGGCTTTTATTTGGGAAATGGATTTAATGTATGTTTATATAAATATTAAGTAGTTAACGCCGTGAATGTTTTATATAAAAGTACCGTTTTATAATACAACAGTTTCATGACAGTTCAGAAACAGAAACTGTGAAACAATGCATTACTAGGTTTAATTATCTTTTTAAGTAAGAATGTGAGATCTGGATATATATATTTCGGATCATCTAATTTACATATTTAATGGCTTCATTTATGTGGTTTTCATTTACATACTGTTTTTCTAAAACAAAATACCCGCGTAAATGGAGGAGTTACTAAAAAAATTATATAACCATTACTACATACGAGTATATACATACGAGTATAACACGTCTTGTAATATGTTTATAAAAGAAACGCTACTATATAGTATAGTTTATCCTTAATCAAAAGCTAATTACACATTTTCATCATAATTATAATCAGAGCTTAATTTATTATAAAAATAAATTATACAGATCAAAAGGTAAAAAATATATGAGGTAAAAGATTACGAAGGGGATGATGGCCTAGATTAGTGTAATAACAAATATAGATAAAAAATTAAGTACATTTTATATTTTAACAGTACAAAATATTTTGCACTTATTTTATTGGAAACAAAATGTATTCTTATTTTATACACATTTTTTTTGTCACATTTTTTTCTTTGTAGTGGTAAAACAATATCATACACCGATTGTTACATCTTCAAAATGATGACAAAAACCGCTCAAGCAATTTGGATGAATAATCTTTAAAAAAAGTGCTAAACTATTACATATCATAATAATTTATAACCAGTGCATTTGAAATAAATTTATCAACGAAAGTTGTGTCCTAACGACATCTGTCCGAGAATTACGAAACTATTTTTCGGATAATCCTATTGTTTCAAATATGAGTATGGAAAAACGGTGAATAAGGAATGTGTAAAATAATTTTAAAGGTTGGCCTCTATTATTATCATATAACCGTGCTGAATAGAATAATTAAAAGCCAAGTTTCCCTGAAGCATATATTTCTAGTCCAGAAGAAGCAGTCTTGGTTGCATAATACATTTTAATTTCCCAATGTACCCCTTTCAGCATGCACTTCGCGCTGATAACAAAAGAAGTTGGCAAATCGAATTTGCTCCGTGCAAATTGAGTTTTACATCGGCCGTCAGTTTTCTTTTATTATCCAACCAATCTACTGTAAGGAGATATCAACGTTTCGATGGGAAATTTAGATTATTTTTCCAAAATTTGCGTCAGAAGTTTCAGAGTTTGATATTTATTAATTGTTTTTAAAATAGGCAATCCACCCAAACTAGGATGATTTGTGACACAAAATTTAATTAATTATATAATTATACGAGTCAATATAATAAAGTTAATTTTCAAAAATGACAATTCTAGATAATTTGAAGTTTCAATTGATTAAACTTTAAAAATTTAACAATATATATATATATATAAGTAGAAAAGTTCCACGAAGAAAGAAGAAACGCTACATTCGTTGGACGAGATAAAGGTATGGATTTAAGTAAATCAAATATGTCTCGCAAAGGGTAACCGAAAAATACATAGTTTATAGTTTAATCATCCAAACCACACTCGCATCCGGGATCCTGAGCCCTGACAGATTACATGTGGGTGTTTGAGAAGTTTTTGTCTTCGTTTGATTTAGATTTTTTAGGTTTTCTCTTTTTGGTTTTATTGCTTCAGGTGGTATTTTATTCTATTATGTTATATTGGTTTTGGGAAATTTCTTTTTTTTATTGAATTTTGTGAAAATCGTTTAAGATTAATTATTAAATGTATTATAATCTAAACCAGAACCATATATTGAAACGAAAATATTGATGTTAATATATCTAATGATAAACAGGCAATTGTCTTGTTTGTTGGAAACACATCACATGTCTCATGCTTCATGCTTCACAAGGCTTATGTTGTATGTTGAGCAAGATGGGGAAGAATACTCTGAGATGGGTTGGGCATTTGGAACGAATATATGAAGAAAGACTAATAGAAACAAATATACAGTGCCAATGGGAGTGAATGGCATGGTAGATAAAACCAAGGAATGTATGATTGGATCAAGTAAATGATATTTTGAAAGAAAGAAAAGTAAAAAGTAAGGGAAATCATAAGTGCTGTATAAAAAGTTGTATGTTCGTGGAAGAAGCGAACTATACACATCGAGATAGGAAATTCTGGCGCATTATCTTTCTGCCTATCCCAGCAGGGAAACGGCGTGATGGTATGTATGTATGTTTCAAATATTATGTCTTCCTTATTAACTGATTTGGAATTACTAAGAAAAAATAAAATGTGGACGTAAAAAAACTGAAGAAATCCGAATATATGGTATGGAAATGCGTGCACTGAGATAAATATATAGGAGGATATCTAAGATATGGTAGATGTTAGAAGAAGTTGTTTGAGAGTTAAAGCGTGGAAACTATTTTTGGATCAAGCGAATGATATGATATTTTGAAAGAAACAAACTAAAAAGTCAGAGAAATCGTATGTATGGTATAACGTACAAAAAAAAAGTGGAAATGAACTTAAAAGTGAATTGCACAAAGTTCTAAACTCTATTAAAACACGTTAGTGGAGTAGATACTTACTTGATCTCGAGCACCGACTCGTTACAAATTTATCCGTCATAAACCTAATCTCATTATGAACTATGTCCGTTTTTATAAAAAATGAAAAATGTAATTTCTAAACTCGTTTCGTAAATTCTCGTTTTTATCGCCCCACAGGTGGCGATAGGCCGTTCGCTACAAAGTATTTTAATAATAGTTATTTAAACAAATAATTAGTTCTTTTCCATTGCTGGCGCCAAGTAGATAGGATACCAAGAATAATTCAGGCTTCTATGCAATAACTTCCACTAGTTATGCTAATAAGGCTGTTCATTCACAGAGTAACGAAATGAATAGAGCACGAAAATAATATAAATATATTGTAATATGTTTAGTCAAACATTGTTTATTCCATTTCGAATGACGGTATAACACTACCGGTTTCAAGGTTTTCACCTCATCATCAGGGGAGCATAAACAAGACTTGAAACCGGTAGGGTTAAACCGTTATATAAAGTGGAATAAATAGTGTTTGATTAAACAAATTACAATGTATTTAAACCTTCACAGTGTTAATCCCTCAACCATAAATAATATACAATATAAATATACTTAGTTACTCGTATTATAGGTATAGTAATACGAGTATTAATTACATTAATTCTAGATAAAGTTTTACTGATAAAAGAAAAAATGATAAATTGAGAGACATTTTATTTTTTCCACTCAAGTGTTGTATATTGTTTATAGTTAAGGCATTAACGTTGTGGAGGTTTAAAGACATTGTAATTAATTTTATCAAACACTGTTTATTCCACTTTTTTGTAACGGTATAACCCTACCGGTTTCAAGGCAAGTATTGTTTGAGCTCCCCTGAAGATGAGGAGAAAAGCTTGAAGCCGGTAGGGTTATACCGTTACAAAAAAGTGAAATAAACAGTGTTTGATAAAATAAATTACAAGTGTTGCATTGTAAATTGAATTAATAAAAACGTAGGTATTTGATAATTTTATTTGCAGCCCAATTGTATTTCCATGCATCATATTTTGAAATATAAAAGTTATTTGAATTAATATGTTTTTCTTGGAAAACGTTGATATGTTATCTTTTGTTTTATAATATTTACTGTGATATGTAAAGTGTTATTTTATCAATAGCAACAAATAAAAGTGAATATTGACACATACGAATTCATTTGATTGATTTTATAGTGATGTCAACGAAGATTTCACTTGTCGATGATTTTTAAATTACCTCCGTGGCCAAGTCGGTTCCATCTGTCTTCCAACCCGGAGATTGCGCGTTCGATTGCCGTTGCTAAAAACGGTTTTTAAAAAGGTTTTCAGTCTAGCTCTAATTTAAGACTTATTCGACATCTTTCTGGAAAGTTAAAAGAGATTACCACTCTGTAATAAACCCGTCTGGTTGTATTTTATTGTATACAAATTGTGTAATAATAAGAAAGTGTAATACAATACAGCACTGTAACAAATCCCTAATAACTTTTTGGTCGGTTAAGAAATAGCTACGTGGTAATAAGCCCACCAGTCTGGAATATAGGTACACATCAAAAGTGTAATACAATAATGCAATTTTGTTATTTTCTGTAAAATTTGGTAACAAAATATCTAGTTTGTTTCTGACTGTAGATTTTTTTTTGTGGACCGGCTTTTTCTACCTTAACACACATCCTTCGCCTTTGCTACATCCATACACCTTTTAATACAGCTCCTACAATGTCTCTGACTTTCTACGTTTCCTTCTTTCAAAATATCATTCACTTGATCCAACCATACTTCCCTTTGTGTACCTTTACCACAGCTGTCCACTCACATTTGCGCTACACCGTGTCTCAAAAAAATATACACACATTTAAAACTATTGAAAATTCAGTATTTATTAACCTATATCTAATATTAAAACTTCAAATTAAAGAAGATAAATGTATTTGTTTTTTTATTTGTCACAAATGCTCTAATTATGACTTTTCTGGTTGCACTGCTGGTTACGTGGCTTAACACACTTCACAAACCATTATTTTTGTTATTTGGCTGCATTCTCTTTCAATGGTTGCTCTCAAATCATTAATTGTGGTAGGTTTTGTGCCATTTACTTTATTCTTGATGAGTCTTCATTAAAAAAAGTACATTGGCGTGAGGTTTGGCGCGGGGGTATTCAATGCTACCTCTACATCCAATTCATCTGTTTAGCAAATTTTCATCAAAATAGGCTTTCACATCACAACGGTAGTGGATAGGTTTTTGTTATTTGGCTGCATTCTCTTTAAATGGTTGCTCTCAAATCATTAATTGTTGTAGGTTTGGTGCCATTTACTTTATTCTTGATGAGTCTTCATTAAAAAAAGTACATTGGCGTGAGGTTTGGCGCGGGGGTATTCAATGCTACCTCTACATCCAATTCATCTGTTTAGCAAATTTTCATCAAAATAGGCTCTCACATCACAACGGTAGTGGATAGGTGTTTGTTATTTGGCTGCATTCTCTTTCAATGGTTGCTCTCAAATCATTAATTGTTGTAGGTTTGGTGCCATTTACTTTATTCTTGATGAGTCTTCATTAAATCATCTTACTGAAAAGAAGAGTCTTCCTCATCCTTAAACTCTTCACGAATGCGCAGTATGACAAATTTATGCATCAAGTTCAGGTAAACAGCACGGCATGAAAGTGTGTATACATTGTTTTGAGACACCCTATATACTTGTTTTGTTAGTCTTTTTTCATTTATTCTTTCCCCGTATCCAATCCATCTCATAGTGTTCTTATACTTAACACATTCATTTTAAGTTCACATTCATCACTAATCGCATCGTTTCGTATTCTGTCATACATTGTCCCTCCATGTATTTTGTAAAGTACACGTATTAATTTGCAACACTGCCATTTGACCCTTTTTAATCTTCTTCCATGTTTATGTTTCACTCCTATACATCGAAGTTGGTACTGTAGCGACCTTTGTCCCTGTGGTCGAGGCGCGAGTAACTGTCGTTGTTTAGCGAGAACGAGACAGCGACATATCTTCTGCGCCTTCCTACAAATCACATGAATACCCGACTTGTTAACAATAAATATATTGTGCGGCGGAAACGAGACGGCGACATATCTCTTGCGCCGTCTCACGCACATTCCAAATATTATAAATACCGACGTTTAACAATAAAATACCTCTTTGCATATTCCGATTTCAAACGAGTTTTATTAAACCAACGATCATCCTCATCATCTCTCCATTAAGGACAACTGTTCCTAAAGTACTAAAAGACAATTATGGAATTTCATCTCAAATACTATTAAATACTTTCAGATTTTGATGCTGTTCGGTTCGAGTATATAAATTTTAGTGTCCCGTGGACTTGATTTCTTATCGCTACACGCCGTTCGATATCCCTCGTACTCTTCCATGATTGCAAAAAATACTAACCAAATAACAGAATGCTTCAACTATAATTTACCAACCAACAGAATTCCTGTTTGAAACTAGAATAACTAGACTCAAAATGGCGGGTTCTCAGCTATTTGACAAAATCGTAGCGCGCTATTACAAACACAGTAGCATGAATAGTTGATCATTTGCGGCCGGAGCAATGTCAAGTGGATATGAATTTGTCAAATCTAATTTTGTTAATTTAAAAATTAAATCATGCTTCAACGAGATCATTAAATTTTCTCAGCTAGCCGGCCCTAATTGCCAAATTATTACTCGACCGGAAATCATTGAACTTTTATGGTGAAATAAAAAATAATATAAAGGAATTTCCCCCGTGAATTGTTGGAGGGAGAAAAGCTATGAAAACGACTCGACGGTGAAATTTATGAATAAAGCGAATTTAATAAGCTCTCTCTCTCTTATAGCGTTTTTGCACGAACGATGAACAATTCAGAAATCCAGATGGCTATGACGGTATTATTATATTATATTATATTATATTTAGTATGGATAAGCGGAATGGGCTCAAGGAAGGGCAAATGAGTCAATCTTTTAGTGTTTCAATTGAAACTATTTAATATAATTCTGTACTGTATTGCAATGTCATTTCAGTGATTAATGCATTGTGATGAATTACCTTCAGCTAATGAGCTACTCTTATTTGTGGCGACCAAGAAAAGTTTTGTCGGTCTCCATAATCTGCGCAAAAATATATCTCGTGAGAACAGGAATAAATCTTAAAAAGGAGCTGTATCATAAAGTTGAGACATTGTCACGTAAATCTACTCCAAAAACATAGGTAATAGATAATGCGGGACAAAAGATCATAACAAATATTGACAAGGTGATATAAACCGGTCAAACAACCGAGAACCAGACATATCACAGTCCGAAATAAAGAGAGTTATGAATAAATTAAAAAACATCCAGAAGCAACTATATAACGGTAGATTTACTTAAATGTTGGGGAGAAAATGACGCCAAAATATGCATGTAAAAATCTGGCCTAGGTACTGGATAAGTTCCAGTTTATTCCGATACGTACAACGGGTTTGACAAAGAATATCGAGAATACATAAACAAATCTCTTATATCACATTCAAGTAAATACTGTTTTCTGTCATAAAAAATCGTGACGATTATAAACCATAGTAACAAGCTGCCACCAAATAATTTGAATCATGTTCTACAAATATTACCAACAATACGAAGCTGAAATGAAATGACGAATATTTACTGAAATGACGAAGAATGCAAAGCTGGAAAAGTTATGGAACAATGAAAATGGGTCTAATTAAGTATCTTGTCCTCGAAATATTCATGTACGGTGTGGATACGTAGACTCTAAGAGCAAGCGAGTGACGTAGAATAGATGGATTTAAAATGTGGTGCTGGAATAGAATGTTATGAACTCCATGGATGGTAAGACGAACTAATACATACATTCTTGAAAAATTAAGACACCCACAAATTGTCGACAATATGCCTACGAGTTCTCCGATCCTTTAGGAAAATTGTTCGTGACCAAAGACGTCGTTTGGAGAGGCTTATGGTCACTATGGAAGGTTGTGGAAGAGCCCCAATGTGTTGGACTGACTAATCGAGAGATGCAACAGTACTACTCTTAACAACTGCTCTTTGAATTATGAAATACAGGGATGGATGGAGAGAAATTGTCCAGGGCTAACATGGGAGTCACTATCCCCGAACATATGCGCGCTCTGGCCGAAAGGTTCTACAGCTCTATATCCCGTCATCCCAACCCAGTCATAAAAGCCTTAGATAACTACAACGCGAACACCAGTTACAGACACACTCGTCCGAAATCAATATTGCGAAACATCCCCCCGACCCCCCCCCCCCCTCTTTAACTCTAATCATCCCCCCAAATGACCCCCCGATTGTCACTCTGAACACCCCATCATCGATAATTCCTCCGGCAGACAGTTTACCCCCATAGGCAACCGCATATCTCACCTTCAATAAACATTTTCTACACCTTAATATATTTATAAAAGTCACACACATTTCCCCACTCATTTACTTATCTACATATACTATATTCATTCTTATAATTTATTCACAATTAATTTTTTTTTCACCCATTCAATATAAAACAGTGTGTGACGACACAAATTTATGTATATTTGTATTTAATATTATGTATATATCATCATATTTATATATGTATTTAATCGTTTATAATTTCTCATAATCATTCATAAAATCAAAACAATTACCACAAACCTATCCTTTCCCGATTACCAAAAAGATCCAAAAATTTCCAATAAATATCTTAACAGTCAGAACTTATCCGATGAAGGAGTAAGGTGTCCTACCATCGGACCGAAACTCCGAACAAGCTATCCATCACTTGAGATGGGAGTCACGATGCTCAGTATGGACTACACGACAGAATGGACTTTGTGGCACCCAAAATTTTTGCTGGTTTCTCAAACTTGATTGAAAAGGTATGAAAGTCTAAAAAAATAACATCATAATCATCCGGCTCATTAACATGAGTGATACCTAGATGTTAGGGCAGAAGCCGGTCTTTAGTTTCAATCAGGAAGCACGATCAATAAATCTAATACAGATAATCCTAAGGCCGTTTGTAGCAGCTTTTAGTTTTATGTATACGAGTATATCGACGGTTTTTACTATTACAAGGGTCAGCGACTTACATTTTGTTGTAATACAGAGTTACGCCTGTATATGTGAGAAAATATGTAAGTATAATATACAAGTATCCTTATTGTAAGAACCCACTCTTACAAAGGATATACATCTGGGTATCTAATCCTCCCAGGGTACAGGGGGTCCTCGATTACCATAATTGCACATGAATCGCTATGTTGCGGTTGCCAAGCAACGCATCCCGTATCCTACGAGGGGTCCATATATCCTACCCATTGTGGCAGGATTTAACGCATTACATCCCACGGTGTTTACAGACTTGACCGAAGAAGTGATACATTTTTGTTTTCATATTATCAATAAGAAGAACAAAGCTGCAATAGAACAATGAAGGATATGTGATTAGGATAGCACAGGGTCTTAGGAGAGAGACCTTAATGCGTTTTCTGCTCAGTTGCTTAATTTTATGAATGTTTCATAGTTCAGTCTGATGGGTTGTTACTTGAGATATTATTGTTTGTATAAGAGAACACACGTTTTCAGATTTTGCAAGTTTGTTTTTCGGCTTGCGTATAGACAATCTTATTATGGCTGTTAACTATGTACTATTCGGTTTTTTAAATTATCCTTTGACTTGTTAAAACCAGAGAAAATTAGTTTATAAACCTGTACAATAACGAGGATTCAAAGAAAATCCTCTAAATAGCGTATTTCATGAAGATTCTGCTGATAGAATCCTTGATCATAGTTTATGCTATAATTTTATGTATTATTTTTTTCATAATGATTGTTATGATTTTGTTGTATACAACACTGCCTGTTGGGCTATCAATGTGGCGATAAATACTACCAACAAATATGTTGCTAAAGATGCCAGATGCCTAAAGAATTGATACCAACCGAAATGTAACCGTAATCCCCAATTTGAAATTAAAAAGAAGAATGATCAACTAGGCCACGTATTTTTTTTTAATAAAAGGACAATTTATAAAGCACGGATTAGAGTCTTATCAAGGACGCTTAAAATCAGGATTCGATGTCAGACCTTAAGTCCGTCCTCACTACTATTATTTTCACACTCAGGTGTGTCGCCATCGGAGGAGTCCCTTTGGGCAGTTCCTTCTTCGTCACTACGTGACGTCGCCCTCATAAAAACAATAAAGAAGATCTCGATTTTCTAGTGAAAATCGCGTTGGATGGGGACTTATTTTGTCTCCGATAACAGCGTGGATGGTGGGATCGAACTGAATATGAATTTAACTTTGATTATGAAAAAAATATATTATATACTAGCGGACCCGGCAGACGTTGTCCTGTCCGAACGTTGGCTTGCCTGATATTAGCGGGTTCAGCAAATGTTTTTTCGATATTAGAATAGCTCGATATTAGAATTTCGATATTAGAATAATTAGAATTTTTTCGATATTAGAATATTTCGATATAGATAAACTATATACTAATATATATAATTCTTCTGTACCTTCTGAACCATATGTACACCGAAGATGGACTGTGAGTAGCAGAGGAATGTGACGTCTTACCAATAACATATGATGCAAATTTAAACGATATTCATTTTGATTAAATAATAGCAAACAAAGAAAAAATTCAATTTATTTCCATGACAGTCATATTTTTATTAATGTAAAAAAAGTAAAGTATTGAAATAAATGTTGAATCTTAATACTAACAGAAATAAATTTTGTTTGTTTTTATCTTAATGCGAGTTGATGAACAATGTTTTTCGTCAATCCCTGAGGTGTATAAATGAACAAACTTGATGGTTTGCCAACGCGAGAGCACGTAACATATAATTGGCCATGTGAGAAGCACGGCTTTTCTAGATCCAACCCACAAATGGATATTGTTTGCCCTTGTGACTTATTAATAGTCATTGCGGATTCCAAGCGAATTGGAAATTGCAGGCGTCCGATTGGAATGTGCGAGTCTGAAAGGATCATTGGAATCCGTGGCAGGAGAACAACTTCACATTGAAACTTGCTATTCAAAATGGTAGCTTTAAGAACATTGCTCATGATTTTTTTATGACCAATCGCGTGCCATGGCATAGCTTAGGTGCACTTAAATTCCGAAGCAAAATGATTGGTGAACCAATTTTTAATCGCAAGTTATGTGGTAGCATTCCCGGTAAATCCGGTGAATTCAAGAATTCAACAGGATAGTTGACTGCTTCGTCAGGATCGACAACAGTGTCGATCGATTTGAACCACATCTCATTGCCAGGCAATGACTGTTGTATTTTAAAATTAATAGCGTCAACATCGATATTATCTGCACCGTGTTATCTCTGTGTTAGATCCGTATATCTCGACGTTCATATGCGTTGCCAACCATAACAACTGCAACTTCATTAACGGCTGGTGCATTGTATCGGCCCGCGTGCTCTCCAGATGGTAATTTGTTTGCTTTGATGACGATCATGTAGTTGTCGTTTTGCAGTCTGTTTGAAACGTTATTGAACAACTGGACCAACTGGTTGTGATTTCGCAAAAACGGTTCCAAAGTCGCCACAATTTCTCGCTCCTCCATCTGCTCGATGTGGTTGTATTGGCAGCGTGTGTTTATTTGTTGCTCCTTATCGCCCATAAAGTAGATTTGCAAGAATTTTGGATCGGCATCAGGCATTGAGATTAAAGAACCAATTTGATGATACACTTGGCCCTGAATCTTAAACGTTGATTAAAAATTGCGACCATCCTCATTCTGAACGATTTTTGTTGCTCCAAATGATGTCATTTGGAAACAAGAATTGAATTTACGAATTTTACGCAAAAACAATTTTGATTGAGGTGTGGCTCCAGCCAATAGTGTTTTCAACGGTTCTGGCGGCGAATTCAATGGTGGCAGTACAACTTTTCCAGACGCGCAGCATAAACCGGCCGATTCCCCTTTGTATTTGAATGCATGCCAATGTTGGCATTCTTTGTCCATAGAGCCGATAACAATTTGTGAATGTGACGAATAGTCGATGTCCGACTCATATTCGAACGCAAGGCGGAGAAGTGATGCATGTGTCAATGCGCGATGTACTTGCAGGCGCTGTCGTTCATGTGATCTGTGTGCGTCGGTGACTCGTTGACGCGCCTTTCATTGTCTTAATGCATTTGCTCGAAGGCGTTCCTCTTGACTTTCAGTTGCACGTGTGTTTGCAACCTGGTCTCTTAAATTTGCATTGTCCGTCAATTGGTCTTCTACCGTTCTATTTAACCGACGGGTGTGGACTATTTGTGAATTCCTTGTACGTCGACCAATATTTCCTCCTCGTCCACGAAGACGTGGCATTGTTCTTTAATAAACACACAACACATAAATATAAGTAACTTATATTTGAATTTTATGGATGTTATAATTTGTTGAACAAACTTACATGTTGTTTATTTTCGATGAGCCGTTTAACACTCCGTAAATTATATAGAATCATCGACACAAATAAGAGCTTAAAATAAATATTTGCAGGTTAGATTGATTGTCATTGAATGCACATAATTAAAATTTATTGAAGATCGTGTAAGATATTCACTTTAACACTGCACCTTACACATTTCCACAATGTATGTGTTCAAGTACGCTTCATTTATGATTTAAAACGTTATTTCAATATGTTTTGTCGATGAATAATACACTCAATATTCACATAATTGTGATACATGGAATATCGAAACACAGCGAACAGAAATTGAAATGTCAAAACAACGCCCAGCGTCGTACGCAAGTGACTTGCGCATGTATTGGATGCGTACGTCAAATACCACAGAATTTGACATTAGTGCCACCTATGGTACACAAACATAATTATGAATTATTCTCAGAAGGTCAATTATTCATGAACTTATGATTTTTTTTCATTTAAAAAAATATATGAGGTTGGTTGGGGGGGGGGGTGAAATTTTGGGGTTAAATGTTCTGATATGCGAACAATCTTAAAAAAAAAAACAATTTTTCGTCCAATTTTTTTTCCTAGAACCCGATCGCAGCACCACCTACCGGGTCCAATTGTAAATCTAAACCATCCAGGGACCCACTCAAACACACAAAAAATTTCATCAAAATCGGTCCAGCCGTTTAGGAGTTCAGTGACACACACGTAGATAAGAATTACATATATAAAGATAAATTAGTTCGTAAAATAAACTAATCAAATTTTGTACACTCATTAAAAAATAATGGCGACTTCCGCCTAGAGAAAATATTTTTGACTTTCATCCAAGTATTTCTGGTTCGATTCCTGAAGTTACCAGTCTGGTAAAAGAGTTCGTCTGGTAACAATACTCACGCGCTGTACGGTAGTGGTTGCTAACACGTTCAATGACGAACCGTAAGTTTCGTGCCTACTTCAGAAGGTTTAGACCCGAGCACTTACTGACTGGGTTCAAAGATAATTTGTCCCCCAGCCACGCCTTCAGTATGTTCGGAAACATACGGAAAAAAATATTTATACACATTGACAACTTAATAAATTCTATTACCATTTTTAACATTTTAACTCAAAACTTGATAAAACCAACCATGTTTACTTTTTTAGTAATATTTTTTTGTCTGTTCAACGGCTTGAAGCAGCCTATCGCGAAGAAATAGCATAAAACGAGTAGGTCACGAAATGACATTGGCTGGATAAAGACTACTGTTCATATCACCTGAGTGCGACGAAATATAAAGACGTGGCATGCCATAGTATCTCATGCCCTTATTTCCAATACCTAGAGCTATGCTCTTTACGAAACCTTAATGAGATGAATGCTGTGGAGTTGTGCACTTATTGAAGAAGAAAGATCTGGCAGTGGACCATAAATTGTCTAATTCAATACACAAAAAAAAAACGGAACAAACCTCAGTGATTACAAAACGAATATAAGAAATCAATGACAGATCATGTATTGTTACTTTATATAATAACCTAAACTGTCCCGCCATCCCTTAATACTATATATCGTTAAAAATGTTGAGTAACTCTTCGATCATGGATGGCTGCCGTTAGACTCTCTCATTCGTTGGCTTACTTCAAATGACGACTTGAAAAAACATAACATCTCTTTAATGATAAAATTTGATTCTCCATAACTCCTATTTTCTTGTCCTTTTAAACCTTCCTTCTCCTTTCCTTTGGTGACAATTATAAATGTTTTGTATTCATTTGATCTCTTAATTCTGTTCGTCTTTTTTTGGTGAAAATAACTTTATACCCAACCATTGCCTTGTATCTGCGTAACTCTTACCTGGTCGGTCTAAAGAGGTTATACTCGTAGTACTGTTATAAGTTTTAGAATAAAGTGTTTAAATAAATAAGAATAATTAACAATTTATAGTATTTTAGGAAAGTGTTCATAGAATTTCAATGGGCTGTGAAGTGTTAATAGACGTGATATATACCCACCCACACATTCTTAGAATCAGGGGCTGGCTACATTTTATTTAAGTGACCAGCAGAGGGCTGTGTGCGAGATGGCTTTCATTTATTTCGATGGTATTTACTTAAGGGAAGGTTTTTGGAAAGAGTTAAATGTTATGGAGGTCGAGAAAATGCTTTGAAACGTTATATCCATTTATTTTATAGTTAAAAAAAATTAAGGAAGTTTGTTCAAGTTTTTGTAATATCGAAGCATTTGTGCCAGTAATAAATTTGTTATTCTTTTTTTCTTATAATCTGAAAAAATCACATTTTTTAAGAATGTCCTACGCACATTTTTTTAAGAATGTCCATGTATTAATACAGCTTGTTCCATTTGTTATCGAATAAATAAGTTGAAATACATATACTGAGAAGATTGTGTGACGTATCGTTGTATGATATAATAAAAATATAATTATTAAAGAGGAATATGAGTTAAAATATGATGTGTTAAGGAAGGGTAAATAAGAGCACGTTGAAAAAAAAAACATTATTTTAAATAATACAAAACGTCAAAATTTGCATTTTTTACTTGAAAACACAATACTAAATCCCAAATCAAAGTGTTGGTGCTTTGTTTCATTTCACTCCCGCTGACCAACGTAATAATAATATGACATTTATTGCGGAGGGCGGGAGACGTGGAAATGGAAATTGTGAGAAGGGAAAATGCTGATATTTTTCAGGCGGGTCGTAAATAATGACTCCCTATCATGTAACACTGTGTTGCTCAAACATTTATTTATTTACTGATTCAATATGAACATTTTATATGTGGCTTTAGTACGTAGTCGATGATATGGTGAACACAGTGAAACCACTTTCGTAAGTTATTTAATCAGGCGATGGTTTGACGACCTCCGTAGCCTAATTGGTAAGATAGCTGTCTCCCAACTCAGAGGTTGCGGGTTCAAATCCCGCTGGAACCCTAATTTTTCTATAAAATATTTCAGTCTGGTTTTCACTTAAGACTTCCTCAACATCTTTCTAGTTGATCGGAATAGATTGCCATTTGGCAATAAGCGCGCCAGGTTGTACTGTATTCAACGAAATAATAATACAATATAATAATACAATAGTTCTCTTTCCCGCTCATCTTCTGCTCTGAATATTATTACCCTTTAATATCAGTTGAATCTCTCATATTTTCCTCTTCTCATTATATGTCCCAAGTACTCCAAACTCCTTTAGTTAACACTTCATCGTAAATACAATCTGGCGGGGTTATTGTCAGATGGCAATCTCTTCCAACCAACCAGACAAAAGTAAATAAAGCAAGTCACATGGTATATTTATGAAATTTATGGATATAAACATATTAAAGTAAAAGTGAGATATCATCAATCAAAGAAAAAGGAAAGGATGGTGGAGTGGAAATAAAAATCAGGAATGAAACACGTTAAATTACTGACTAAAATTAAGAGTTTTTTCAGTCGCTTCTTAAAACATGCCAAGTATGGAGCGAGTCTTACACTAGTACTGGTTCCAGAATCTCACTGCATGGACTTTTGATGGTTAATAATACATTTATGATATATCTTTATTTATTCGTTTCAAGGTTATTTTTAACAGACTTTATTTATTACAGACTTTGTCAACCGGTGAGACTCTTAAGATTCTTCGATTGCGTCACATTTGAAAAGTTTCTTTGTGGTGGCTTGAGTAAATTTCCACAATTTAACATCGTAGAGTGCGGAGAATATACGAGTATAGCAGTGAAAAAATCGCATATGTAATCTCATTTTTATACCTACATATAAAATTAATCAATCCAACAAACTATCCCTTTGTAACTATTTATTTTAAACATGAAAAGAAATATGTATAATTTGCGAAAAAACAACAGATAATTTTATTTGGACACACAATATTAATAGATCTGGGTTTGTTGCCTTTCATTTGTCTGTCCCCAGTAAACAAGGCTTTTGCCTGTATCTCACTGAGAGTAATTATTTTATTTTGTCATGAATGCACCGTTTTCTTTTCTTTCACTATCTTATGTCATCCTTCTGCGAAAGCAATTTGGGTAAACAATGATTAAACAAATGCGCTGAACTACTACTGCCTTTCTTGCTAATAAACATTTAGTACGATTGGGATGAAGTTAGCAACTAATATTGTTCTAACGACATCTACCCAAGAAATAGTACCCATAAACTACTTTTCCGATCACATATTAAATTAAATCCCGCTTTTGAATTGCTATCTTTTATCTGTTCTGATAAATGAATTCTTGTAATTAGCTTTTTTTTATTGTTCTTACATCGTTTAGTAAATCGTTTTTTTTCTTTCAAGAATGACCGAAGTCATAGGTATACTTATACCCTCGAACACTAGGCGGAAAAAAGTTCCTGTGTTGTTCGAGGAGAGTAGCACAGTGCGGGGTTCGAACCGACGACCTTCTGCACGGAAGTTCAGCGCGTTACCGCGCGTCCATGCACATGTTTCAATTATGTTCTTTTGTTTTCTTGCAACCCATCATATATTAAGTTTTCTCATATATATTATTCTTATATTTTACTCTTGCTTGGTTTATTGTGCAATCAATCATGATGAGCTTTTGCATCGATAACCACCAATACCTATAGGAATGCGACAGTATTTAAGTCTTTGTTTTTTTTTATGTTAACTAAAAATTAAAAAGGAATAATAGGAATAATGAGAAGCACTGGAATGGTCTGGGACTATCATTTGCATATTTATTTATGAATAAACCAAGAGTGACAGAAGCGACAAATATTCCAGATAGAAGAACTATTACGCTAATTAAAATAATTCCATTTAAAGCAAGACATTAAAACAATCCTAATTTCATTTTCCAAACAGTATATACATACTATATATCATATTTACTTATTTTTTCAAAGAAGTTTATTTTATTATTTACATAATACCGTTTGAAGATCGTGGTTAGGAAAAAATAACGTTGCGATGTATGCATATGATGTGCGCGTTCCAGCATAACAGTGCGCAGGCGCGTAGATGGTAGCTTTGCTACAAGCCGACACAGCAAGCGAGGTAATGGCACTTCTGTATCAAAAATCAAATTGATTACACGACATCCGTTATTTATACTCTTATAAATACAATTGTTTTCACACAATAATCCAATACATACATATGGTACATAGGTGCTTTCAGCAATAGGGTGCCTGCCAATTATACTCGATCACGAGGTATTGCTTATTATATCATCAATTCGGTGTACTGGTTCTTATGTATTATAATATACTAAATAAACGCTTGATTCCCATTTAATTGAAAGAGTGGCGTTTATATGTTACCTTTTTCAATACCCACACCACAGGAACTGCATGGGCCCGCAGGCCAAACGAAACAGGATGAGCGAAAATGCTTTTTCAATACCCACACCACAGAAACTGCATGGGCCCGCAGGCCAAACGAAACAGGATGAGCGAAAATGCTGCTCCCTTGTCCTTCTGTGTTTTCTCTACCCTTTCTCAGAATCTTTCCAACTCCTATCCCAAAACATTTCCTCAACACTCCTGCTCCCACTTAACAGCCACAAGTGCACATTTCTCCTGGAACCTAGAACTATAGTACAACCACAAATACTGAGCTGGCAGCAGGGTTCACAATGTACTATATAGTATGTATACAAATCATATTATATCGACTGCGGTGCGGAAGGCAATGAGAAACCACCGCACTATTTTTTCCCAAGAAAACTACATGTATGAATATGCTTAAGAATTTGTGAGTCACATTCTTTAGTATTGAGGTCGCAGTGAGAATTAAGTGACTTCTTAATCAATATTTCTGTATTTTTTGGTTCAGGATACATCGTATTATTTTGTTATATGTTATAGCTAAAGCTGTAAGAGCGACAATAATAACAATGGTAGATTCGTCCAGCGAAAGTGATTGAATAAATAATATCGTTCTTATCAAAATGTATGTTTTATAAGTAATCTCTTACATATAATTATTAAAAAATAACTAAAGCTTTAAAAATACCATGCATACTCGAAATAAACAGTATCAAAATCTTCTAGTCGACAACAGTAATTTTGAAAATAAGACCAGCCTGGAAATGATTAAAGCCGCGAATGGAACCCCGAACTTCTTGAAAAGCATTCTAATCACTATGGTATAGATAATCGACAAAAATAAATTTAAATAAAATAAGGTAGGAATGTGAAAAAGACCGGACTCAACGGGTATCAAAGTCTGGTTGCAAAACTGTTTATTTAGCACTTGCTAAGAGGAGCCTATGGTATATGATAAAGATTTGGTTCGTATGCTAGAAGAATTTTTTTTTTCTGAGATAAAAATGAGCTTGTTTGCAGGATTTTTACAAGCAGCCCTTTTAAATTACGCCGTAAAAGGTTAAGCACTACTGGGCCTAGACGTGACAGGAATGATTTCTCACTTCCGGGATTTGCAAAGCTTCACCTTTCTCGAGAAATCAAATATAAAGGAAAGACTCCGTATGTCAATATGCCTTGATACCTCGTTGGGTATTTCTCATTTGACGGCGTCTATTCAGAAAAGACACTCAAAAAATGCATTGACTCTTACAATACGGTGCAAATATTAATTTATTTACGTTTACCAAAGGATTGAAGGAAATTTAAAAAAACTTATACAATTTATAATAATAAATAGATGACTCATGAAACGCTGTTATGTAATTTATAAAGAATAGCTTATAAATGCCATTAATGATTAACTCCGTGGTCACATTGATAAAAACGCCTGTCTTCCGTCCCGGGAGTTACAAATTCAATACCTCATTGTATTAAAAATGATTTCAGTCATCTTCAAACTATTTCTAGATGATTTGAATAGAAGTTTTGTCAAAACATATCCCCTCAAGAGCGCTGAGTTTTTTAAATTGTTTGAAGCTCATTGTCAATAACGACTACCTCCATTATTCCGATAAAACGTCTGTCTTTCGAACCGGGAGTAACGGGTTCGATTCCCGCTGGTAGCTAATATTTTTAAAAAGGAATCCAGTCAGATTTTTACCTAAAAACCCTTTAACGTATTTCTAGTTGATTTGAATAAATATACAAATGACAATACATCCAGCATGTTTTACGGTATCACGAGTGGCTAACTTGTTTGTTGTCGTGATCGACTTTTTACGTAAAAAAAATTCGCGATCTATCAAATTCGCAAGATTTAACACATAGCACACATATTAAAAAATGGATAACTAATAACTAAAATTGTTTTAATAATGGAATTTATTTCGCTAAAAAAATATAAAGCAATATAAGACTTTGAATGACGCGGTAGTCACTGCAAGTGATTTTAATATACTCGTAGGTATTTTAAACACATTTTGTTGTGTTAGTAACATAGACTTGAACTCTTTAATTGTATTTGTTGAATCACTGTTGAACGGATATTCCGACTGATATTTACGATGGACAAATACAATATGTATTTCCAAATTACCTTTTTTTGGTATGGCTACAGATGATATAACATTTTTTGGTATGGCTACAGATGACATAACATTTTTATCATTGTAAAAAAGTAAGCGTACTCCATTTTTCGTGAAAATGGAGTACTTTTTTATGTCTTGGAAAATATTTTGGATTTTTTTCAAATTCATCATTTTGGGTCTTAAAATTCCTAAAAGAAAGGAATGTACACTTTTTTACTACAGCTTATAAACTGATTGAAAACTTAAAGGCCCGTTCTCACGGTTCAAGTTTAGTTGACCGATTAAAGTTGATCGAGACGACTTGAATCAGTTTTTGTTCACACGGTTCAAGTTTAGTTGACCGATTAAAGTTGATCGACAAAAGTTGAATACGACAAATCGATAAACTCAGCGGGCATCCGGCGATTTGTTGATGACTCATAACTTGAACGATATAAAAAGTTGATCGACTCTATTAAAACAAAGGTTCTCACTACAAATTTCATTCAACTTTTGTTGATCAACTTTAATCGGTCCGTTCAACTTGAATTCACATGTTCACACGTTTCGGGCCCGTTCTCACGGTTCAACTTTAGTTGACCGATAAAAGTTGACCGACAAAAGTTGAATACAATCTCTAGTGAGAACTTTTGTTTCGATAGACTTGATCAACTTTTTAAAAAGATTGACCCAGTCAAACTTTATCGTTCAAGTTATGAGTCATTCGTAATTTGCTAGAATTGCATTTGCATTTAATTTTCGTCAGTGCAGTATTATGGCACCACTGTTTGCGTGGAAGATTCCATTTTCATAATTATAGAAGCTGAAAAAAAAAAGTCAACAATCAATTATAGAAGCTGAAAAAAAAAAGTCAACAATGATACCAACAACTCGCCAGATGATACCAACAACTCACCCGCTTCACACCTCAAAGTTCCTCACCGCACTTTTTTTCATACCTGCAGGTGTCCTTTTAAAAGGTAACGGCTGGGATATCCCGCCCACCTCAAACTTCCTTTCCGCACTTTTTTATATGTGCACGTGTTCCCTTCGTCAGTGTTTTGTTTTGCTAAAAAATTACGCAGTTTCACACTTTTTTGTGTCTCTAACATATGTGTGGGTCAGAATAATACTGGTGTATATCCACGTAAAGGAAAGATTTTGTAAAATTTGCTTAGATTAAATAAATACCATTGCTATAATTTTCGAAGCAGTTTTATTTTAAAAATATAATTATTTCACAATATTGGAACGTAATAATTAAGAGAAAATAAAAGTTTTTTATTAAGTACAAAAACATTTTAAATCGTGTGAATAAATGGAGATACTTCACTATTATTCTGAAAAAAAGTTAAAATATAGTATATATGTTAACAAAAACATGACAAAGCATTGTGGTATGATTTTATCTGAAACTAATACAAAAATTTTATTGGAGCATTATTAATCGTATATTATCTCATCATCAGAGTCTCTTTCCTTGATTTCTGACATAAATGAACGTGTTGCTAGTTCAGTAGGTAGATTTTTATAAAAATTAGCAAAATTAGGTGGGATGAACGATAGTAAATTCATCATGTACCTTTTTTTGGAAGAAGAAATGGATCTTCTGGAATTGTATAATAAATTTTGGTGAACATTTGATAGAACATCGAATCGTCTTCCGGGACCTCTTATGTCTAAATTCACTGAATAAAAATCTACCTCTGTATTGAAAGTTTCCTTAAATTTAAAAATCATGAGAGACGACGTCTCATATCGAAGCAATCGTATTTTTAGCCAATTAAAATCATAACCACAAACTGTTTTTTTTTTCTATTTGTAACAGAATCCTCCAGGTTTTTTGTAGGTAGAAATTCAGTTCTGTGTACTTCTACCACTTTAAACTTGGGCAGTTTTCGTTTTGCATTTTTTATGATTTATATCCAGTATTTGGGCCTAAAAATATAATTATGACTGCATCTTGATTTTTCGATAATCCCGAACTCCGCATCATTGGGCAAGGAATAGTGCCCAGGAAGTAAAAAATTGTGATCAATAGTTTCTATGGCAATGTTAGTATCCCGAAGTAACTTCATTAATGATAAAGTAAGTTTTATATTTATATTTTGTCCAGTGCATGAATCCGAATACATAATAATGTGTTTGTTAGACGAAGCATTTTCTTTATGTATTTTATTAACACTGACGCAATATCTTGAGATCCACGCCCACCTTCTGTTTCACCCCAAGTATACATATGCCCCACTCCATTATTAAAACAATGAATGCCAAAGTTGTAAATATAAAGATTTCGTTTGTAATATGTAATAGATGTTGTGAGCTTTGGGAATGGAAGAGCTTTTTGGAGATCGAAAGTAATAACGTAACTTTGAGTTATTTCATTTTTATAATCCATTTTCAAACATTTTCTATGTTAGCTTGTCCTGCCTTCCGCAAATGTAGATGTTTTTCATTTATAATACTCGTAACATTCTTCAACTCCGAATTTACCTCTACTTTCATTTTCATTTCTAATTCATCACACAAACGATGAGTATCTCGGTTAGGTAATTTGAAACTTGGGTTAAACTTTCTGTTAAAAATATGATAATAATATTTGAATTTTTCGGTTCGATTCCATTTTCTTCGTATTGTCCCTTATACAAATCGTACATTTTGCGGAGAGTCAATGCCGGATTCAAATGGTTTCTGTTCGAATTCTGTACTCTGGAGTGGTACTAATGGCTTTGGTAGGCTAGAAAGGAATTAATATGTGCAACTATATCGGAATCATCCAGTTTTCTGGTGGAAGTTTTTCCGCGTTCGTCAACAGTTTCCTGAACATTTTTTCTTGGAAATACATATTTACTATATAGCCTGCCATCGCTTATTTGAAACGTATTTAAGAAAAACGTTTTGCATACTTCGACCCTTTATCTTCCAATTTCAAAAAGTAAGAAAATGAAATTGTTTTCCCTTAACGTGAGTTATCCGCGGGACGTTTGCGGTGCGGTGCGGTGTACTAGTTTAGATTGGACCAGGCCGAAAATAAATGAATTTTGAATACCATAATCACCTAATTTCCAAAATGTATTAAAATTTTGTTTCCTCTCGTCTTCTTTTATTTTTTCAATGCCTTTTTTATGCATTTGCAATCTTTGTTTACAAATATTTTTTTAATCACAACATTTGCTTTCTTGGTGACATATTCTTGGCCACAGTTTCGTAATCTTTTACGTTGATTAATTTTCCACGTAGCTGGACGTCTTAACATTTTCTTAGTTTTCTTGACCTCTTGACCTTCATTTTCCTGATTATCATCAGCTTGTTGGTTTATTCCTGACATCTGCTCGGCCTCAGATACATCTAAAAAATAGTATAATAACAAATTTCATGCCCCCTAACTTTACGTTTTAAATATGTGAAATTTAGATAAATAATTAAAATATGTTAGCTTTTTAAAGGTGGGATAAACATAATACGGTCAAAAACATAACCTTTAAATATTATCATCTCTATAAAGTGCTTTAAAATACTCAATGTTGGAATTATAAATGTTATTTTCAAAACGACGTTTCTTACGATTTTTGCTTATGTTAAATAAAATTGTTTTTAGTTCTTCTTTTAACAAAATAGTTATTGTCTGCACAACTTCACACACAACTGCTTTCGACGCCATTTTTAATTAACTGAATAGTTTCAACTTGAAAGCAAATGGCGACACTTGAACGATAAAGTTTGACTGGGTCAACTTTTAGTTGATCAACTAAAAAGTTGATCAACTTTATTAAAACAAAGGTTCTCACGTCAAATTTCATTCAACTTTAGTTGATCAACTTTTATCGGTCAACTAAACTTGAACCGTGAGAACACGCCATAATAAGATAATAAAGTTTATTCCTATCGATTGTGTGACACACTGGGTGGTAGACTCAAATGTAAAGTTGTATACTCATCGGGAAAGAGATACGAGGTGAACCGAACGACAACACAAGGGCAGACAAGTGTCGACAGCGTTGATCAGTGTATGCGCGTAATAAGATTTGGCAACATCGCACGCCATATTGTAGAATAAGTTACGAAGACTACCGCGATCGTCAAAAAATTGCTTCGCAATCGAACAATAATGTAACAAAAAAAATCTGGTGCATACAAAAACCAGAATATTAATAATTAATTAATTATTCGACTTTCCACTAAATAATTGGTACCGCCACTGCAACGTCTGATGTTTGGACACGTTAAAATTATTAAGAACTAATATAACGCGGGATAAAATGTCTACTGGGGATTTTGTCAAGATCTTACCTCTAGTTAGTAGCAGTACTAATTCTTATTAAATAAGTTAATTACAGTAATATATCTCTTAACAAAGTAGATACGTTCCGAGAAACTACGAGGCATATCCAGAAAGTAAGTGTACTGAATTTTTGTAGGTTACAATTTTTTTTATTTAAACAAAAAAATTACGTGGTTACCGTAGTACATATATAAGCTATTTTTCGACATAGTCGCCATTCCTCTAAATGCGGGTGGTGAAGCGGGGTATCAACTTTTTGATGCCTTCCTCGAAGTAGTTTCCCGCCAACCCCTCCGTCCACTTCTCCACCTCCTCCTTTATCTCCTCGTCGGTTAAAAACCTTTTTTCACCCATGTGCAGCTTCAGGGAGGTAAAGAGATAGTAATCTGAAGGTGCTAGGTCAGGGGAATGCGCGGGATGGTTCAGGACATACCATTTAAACGAGGCGAGCAGTTCCTTCGTGGCGTTGGCCGTGTGTGGTCTGGCATTGTCGTGCAGCAGGCAGACTCCCTTTGTCAGCATGCCTCTCCTCTAGTTCGGAATCGCCCTCCGCAATTTTTTTAGGGTCTCACAGTATCTTGCAGAGTTGATGGTCTCCCCTTGAGGCATATATTCAATTAAAATTATGCCTTGACAGTCCCAAAACACGGATGCCATGATTTTCTTGGCTGAAATTGTGGTTTTGAACTTTTTGGCGGAGGGTGAAGAGGTGTGATGTGACCGTTTTTAAACTCGCGACACCACTTGTACACACTCGTACGATTCATACCTTTATCACCATATGCAGTTTTCACCTCATTATAAACCTCAACCGGAGGTTTTCCCTTCCAAACAAGATAACGGATGACGCCGCGTAAATCGCACTTGGCGGGAGATTGGATTGACATTTTTCACGAAACGTGTTGTCGCGTCGACACTTCTCAACATACTGACCTCGAGCCGGTCTCGTTGCGGAGGGAAAGGGTCAGGCTACATGGAAGTGTAGCCAACATGTCGAAAATAAAATCCATCCGGTCGTGAGAGCCTCAGTACACTTACTTTCTGGATACGCATAGTACTTTGTGATTGTAATTTATTTTTAACAAACACTGTTTATTCCACTTTTTTATGACGGTATAACCCTACCGGTTTCAAGGCTTTCACCTCATCTTCAGGGGAGCGCAAGCAAGACTTCAGTGTTTGTTAAAAATAAATTACAATGTCTTTAAACCTCCACAACGTTAATGCCTTAACTATAAACAACGTACTTTGTGATTATAAACATCGTTTTTAGGGGTGAAATTAAAATAGTTAAGGGGTTAAATTAGAAAATGGATCGGAGCTGGAAGAAGGGTGAAGCAACCGGGGCATTGGCCCCAGGTGCGATATATGAAGGGCACCACGATCGGTCGGCAAAACAAGAATATGGAAAAAAAACAAGACAAAAATAGTTCGAAAAGCATTAAAAATTACTTAACGTAATTACATACGCTGTCAATGTTCGTGACTTGTGACAGAAGTTTTAATAAATTTGTAATAATATATTATATATATTGTTAAGCATACTCTTGGACAATATATTGTGAGATATGGTTTTTCTCTATCTTGAATATTTGATTTCGAACAAAATCGATATCGATAAAAAAATTTATGATTTTGCGCTTAAAACTTAAAAAGTAAAGTTATACATGTTTGACATTTTAATTTTCATCCATTGATTTATATGGTGTGTTTCTGTAGGTCCCAATTTTCCCTTTTTGTAAGGCTGGGAGGGGGGATTTTTTTAGATAGAAAAAAAAACGCTCATTTCAAAATAAGGGGAAAGTATTACAGTAATTTTACCCGTTCCTGTAAGTGTTGAAAAAATATATACCTTATTGTGGGGGTGCGTTTACAAACGGGTGCCCCAGGCACCAAAATTTCTCGTTCCGGCTCTGATAGGGATATGTGATCTTATACTACGATAATAATACATATCATACGAGTATATACAATGAATAAATAATAACTAAAATTTATTCTGAAATAAAATGTAATATACAAAAATTCTAATATTAGGGCTCTTGGTTCCGCCATTCTGGATACATGTTCGTTCCAGAACCTTCTCTGTCGTCCCCAACTGACAATATCTTCAACTTCGCACATCCTTCGGATTTCTGTGTTTCGTACTCTATCACGAAGGATTTTGCCTGCGATACTCCTGAGTATGTACCTTCATTTCGCTGGTTCGAAGGAGATTTTTGGTTCTGACAGTGTCGGCTCTGGACTCTATGCTGTATGTCATTATGGGGCAGACATAGGTATTGTATATCTTCACCTTGCTTTGGATGTTCATATACGTTGTAATTTATTTTTATCAAACACGGTCTATTCCACTTTTTTGTGACGGTATAGCCCTACCGGTTTCAAGGCTTTCACCTTATCTTCAGGGGAGCACAAACAAGACTAAATGATGTTCGAACTGGTACCGATATACACACTTCAATGGTTGGGGGTTGAGGGCTATATAGAAATTATCACAGTCAGCACATAAAAGTTTATACACACCACTGTTCTATATAGGAAAGACAGGAAGATCTTTTGAAAAGAGATTTCGTGAACACAAATCCGCCTCAACAAATCCTCTAATTTATTCCTAACTGGCTAATCATTGTCACCGTGAAAACCATACTTTTTCTATCGATGATGCCAAATTCTTACATATCATTAGTAACGGAAATAAATTGGACAGATTAGAGGCCCTAGAAATTTCTAAGTCAATACATCGATCCGAACATCTGGTGAATAGTGATATCCCAAAAATCTCTCCGCTCTTGGCCGAAATCGTCCCATGCCTCCCTCACCCCTCAGCCTCCAAACGTTGAAGCGTGTATATCGGTACCAGTTCGAACAGCATTTAGTCTTGTTTGTGCTCCCCTGAAGATGAGGTGACAGCCTTGAAACCGGTAGGATTATACCGTCACAAAAAAGTGGAATAAACAGTGTTTGATAAAAATAAATTACAATGTCTTTAAACCTCTACAACGTTAATACCTTAACTATAAATATGTTCATATACTTGTTTTTCCAGATAGTGTTCTTTAGACATCCGTATATTTGTATATTTAATTATAAAAATTAAAAATTATATGTATTAAATAAAAATTACAAGATAAAAGTGAAAAACATGGCATACGCTATTTACCATATACGAAGCACTGAGAATATAATCTTAAAATTAGTAAGTTCAAAAGCTCAATTCCTAAGCAGCTTAAAGACGCTTTTTATTCCACAGGCAATAACATTTACAAGTCTATTATCTAAAACCATAACATTATGGGAACGAGAAAAAATAAAATGGAGCCTTATTGGGCGCATACGTAATATCATGTATATAAAACTGCGTATGAAAGGATGAGAAGAATTCATATTATCTTCTCAACTTTTACAACATTTTTATTCGGAATAAAAGTTGGGAATATCACTTACTTCTTATATTGTTTAATCAAGATCTCAAATTGTGTAATCTATACTCGTATTAAAACAATGAAGGTTTTCTAAAAAACACTTCCATTTCATATATTTCCGTGGAAAAAGCAATTTCGATGTTACTATTGCAAATGGTTAACCTAAGTCAAGTTTCAGCAACAATATTGCAATCCTACTCTGAATTTCACTATAAATCTAATCCGGCGGTCTAAAACAAAAGGGTTATAGAGTTATTTAAATACCTCGGAAGTATCCTAGTGGAACACCTCGACCCAGAAACCGAAGTCAAGCGCAGAATTGAATTATCTCGTGCGGCTTTTAATAAAATGAGAAGCGTATTCTGCGATGATGATCTAAACTTGAAACTTCGACAACGGTTAGTCAAATGCTACGTTTGGTCAGTTTTATTGCATGGAGTGGAATCATGGACCCTCAAAGTAGTATGAACAGACTGGAAGCATTCGAAATGTGGATGCACCGGAGAATGCTACGGATACAAGGGTTCTTCAAAGAGCCAAAGTTGATAGAGTTGCGGACTAATATTAAAATCCGAAAGGTGTCCTATTGGGTCATGTACTTAGAGGAGCAAAGTACAAATTATTGCACCTGATCATCCAAGGCAAAATAGAAGGCCGAAGAGGTGTTGGCAGGAGGCAAATCTCCTGACTCCGCAATATACGTGATTGGACTGGCATAAGGGGCGATGGAGATCTTTTTTGGGCTACCGGGGTCAAAGATGTCTACTCTCAGGTGATACTCAACGTTGGGGGGGACCTGACATGACACTGGGAAGAAGAAGATAGAGTTATTATGGAAATAGATAAAAAATATCTCTTCTACGTGTCTCTCATAGCTGTCATATTATATACAATCTTAAAAACATGAAAAAAAAAACATTTTTTAGATGGTACCCTTCAACATATTCGAATTGATAATTCGGATATTTTGAAGAACGTGACCGGAAGGCAACATTGTCTATTACCCCATTAATCAAGCCTTTGGGTTTAGAACTACTGGATTATGCACGAAAGTCGCGATTCGTCATCGTAAGTGTTGGCATTACTACCTCGCACGTGAAGAGGCAAGTATAGAGTACAACTTAGTGGGCTTATTGCCATGTGGCAATTTCTTCCAGCCAACCAGAAATGATTTTAACAAGCGAAATAAAAACTAGACAAGAATCCTTTTTATAAATATGAGTACCAACGGGAATCGAACCCAAAACCTCCGGGCTAGAAGACAGACGTCTTACCAACTAGGTCACGGAAGTCATCTTACATACACTATACAAAAAAAAAAATCAATTCAACAATTGATTGAAAACGACGAAATTTATGTATACCTTTTCCATTATTACGAGTATATGTTCCATAAAACAGCTGATATTTCAAATGATTTAAATATCTTATTCATGTCATTTAATTCTTACTTTCGAGTACATACATATTATATGGGCATCATAACACATTATTATTAATTGACATTTTTGCAAAAACAAAATAAAATAATACTTTTTTACGATATTGTCTCCCTTTTTCCTCTCGATTCTTACAGCCAACCAGAAAAATGTTGAAATGTCTTTTGTTAGGTCACCATCGTGAATCTAACTCCAAAAATCAACAAGGAAGTCAAGTGTTGAAGCACTAAGCTTATAAAGTTGAGGCATCACACAGTGATCTAAAGAAAAGGACTTGGTCCTTTATCCCATAAAATGATAAGCTATTATGACCGGATATTTGCGATTTTTTTTCGAGGTATAATAAATCAAATATACCATCTGTTGAAAATGATGGTTGTTTGATTTCATATTCTCGATATGTTAAGAATCTGAGAATCCTTGTATATACATTTTTGAGTAAGCGAATAATTTTTTTAGACCCTTGATTTGATTATTCTTTGAAAGGGCGTTGATTTTTACTCGCTTTCTGTTTATTGAGTGCTTTTCTATGAAGTCGATTACAAGAGAATCTTCCATTCAACATAAAAGGAGGATTTTTAAAATGTTCATCTTTTTAGGCGCGCGTGAATGCCTTTTTGTTTGTGTTCCCTTTCTGACAACTATTTCTTAAATTACAGGGATACGGGTATATTTAATCTATCCCTCCGACTTTTTTGGGCTATCGCTCGTCGAGTCCTCATTTTTTAACTGCGTAACAATTTTTTTTTATTATACTCGTATTTACTCTTCCCTTGATTACATAACTCGTTAAGGGTCTCACGCTATTTAATGTTTCTGGAGATGACATTATATGTGTATATACTCGATAAATATTTACTCTTGCCTTGATTACATAACTCGTTTAGGGTCTCACGCTATTTAATGTTTCTGGAGATGACATTATATGTGTATATACTCGATAAATATTTACTCTTGCCTTGATTACATAACTCGTTAAGGGTCTCACGCTATTTAATGTTTCTGGAGATGACATTATATGTGTATATACTCGATAAATATTTACTCTTGCCTTGATTACATAACTCGTTAAGGGTCTCACGCTATTTAATGTTTCTGGAGATGACATTATATGTGTATATACTCGATAAATAAAAATAAATATAAAAATCTAAATTCCAGTTTAGCTACTCCGTATATTGGAGTATTAACAATTTTAAAGCGAAATCTCTGGAAAATATCTCCATAAAATGATGATTTCAAATAATATATAGTATTAACAAAATTTCAGTGGCGAGATGTTCAATAAAGTTATGAATACATCCGTACCCTTTTTTTCTATAGCTTTTTTATCGCTAACCGCGTACAATTTTTATTTATTCCATGTCAAAATGGCAGCGCATGAAATAAAATTTACTTTTATGTTTATTTTATGACACGGAACTGGAAACAAACTGTTGTGCTGAAAGTCTGAAACAATTCTCGCTTCTTTTTTTATTCATCTATCTCTTTCTCTCTCTTGAGTCTGACGCGAATAAATCGTATCAACTTGGATAAAAAGTGTGATAAGTTTGTTTTGAGCTTTTTTTATTTCTAGCGGATAATAAATTAAATTTTTGTGCGTATCACAAAAATAAGTTTTTATATATCACCAATATAACGTCCCTGTTTATACAATATCTGCTGTGACGATTTCACTAAATTCTAACGAAAAGTAAAATTAATTCACTCGGAGCTTTGATATAGAAACATACCATCATACGATACCCCTTTTGGAATAGACAAAATGGACAGGTCTCTACACTTTCCTATCCACGCAAACACTTTTGCCCTCATCTACACATTTGAATCTATAGCTTCTCACCTTTTTACTAGTTAAAATTTCCATCTATTATTTCGTTCTCGTTAGTCTAAATAGGACATAAACATTTGTTTTCTGATTCTTTGCAACTTATTTTATTAATGTGGCTAGCTAATTCATGTTTGATAATAATAATAATAAGAAAACAATTTATATACCGCCGTTTAGATCGCCTCTCCTCAAGGGCACTTGTAACACAGACTTAGAATCCACTATTATTTTTTACATGAATATTTACGCAATATTGGGTGATTAGTTAATAATTTGATTAATTTAATAATTCTTCGAAAATTATCCATCTCTAAAACAGTTATCATCGAATTGAATACAAGGAAGTTCCAACATTAAGGTTGGAATGATATCATATAATATACGATATGATATATAAATATATATATATATATATATATATATATATATATATATATATATATATATATATATATATATATATATATATATATATATATATATATATATATATATATATATATATATATATATATATATATATATATATATATATATATATATATATATATATATATATATATATATATATATATATATATATATATATATATATATATATATATATATATATATATATATATATATATATATATATATATATATATATATATATATATATATATATATATATATATATATATATATATATATATATATATATATATATATATATATATATATATATATATATATATATATATATATATATATATATATATATATATATATATATATATATATATATATATATATATATATATATATATATATATATATATATATATATATATATATATATATATATATATATATATATATATATATATATATATATATATATATATATATATATATATATATATATATATATATATATATATATATATATATATATATATATATATATATATATATATATATATATATATATATATATATATATATATATATATATATATATATATATATATATATATATATAAAACCAGATTTTTTTCTGTGTTGTGTACCACTGATTGGTTTAAACCGAACAAAAGGTGAGATAGATAGCAAATGGCGTCCATTTGCTCTCTCGCTCTTTTTCGTGTCAAAACGTGTAAGCCTTGACTAGCAGTACGATACCTTACACTGTGCGCGTCGCATCTCCTTTCTCGTAAGTTATTATTTTCATACCTACTGTTTTTGCTTTGGACTCAGACTTTGTTTTGCCTATCGATTTGGAGTTGCGTGAACTTAATATTTTGGCGTTCCCCTGGATTTTGTTGTGTTTATCTACTTGGACTTTTTTTGTGATCATAACGACTTGGCTTCCTCTTTAACTTTTTGCATCCTGTTGTGACAAGCAACTATTACTAACATGGCGATCCGGAATTTTGGGTATACTCCACGTGAGTATGCCGAAATGCATTTAATTTATGGCGAAGCGGGTCGTAGTGTCAGAGCAGCTGCAGCACTTTACGCTGATCGCAGTATTTCCCTAATCACAGGCATTCTAACTATGGGGTATTCATCAGAATTCACAACGCGTACATGGAAGGCAGAATCCCTGGCTGACGTGGTTGTGAAGGACGGTCTCAAACTGTACATGATGATACAATTTTGCAGGAAAGGGAACAAGACCCGTCAACTTCCGTGCGGATAATCCAACAGCGTACGGGTATACCAAAAACTACCGTGCACAGAGTTTTAAAAAGATGTGCATTTCACCCCTACCACATTCAACACGTACATACCCTGTTACCAAGAGACTACGCACAAAGAGTCCAATTTTACCGCCGAATGTTGCAAAAACACCAAGAAGCTGACTTTTTAAATAAAGCTTTATGGAGTGATGAATCTGCCTGCAAGAGGGATGGCTACATAAACCTACTCAATATTCATAGCTGGCAGCTTGAAAACCCGTACGGAGTTTTTGGAAGAACAACTACCACTCCTCCTCGAAGATGTTCCTCTAGAACTACGGCGTACAATGTGGCTGCAGAATGATGGGTGTCCTACGCATTATGGTCGACAAGTAAGAGCTCACTTCGACAGCGCGTACCGTGGGCGATGATTGGTCGTCTTGGGGCAATTCTGTGGCCTCTTCGGTCATCTGACCTTAATTCTCTGGATTATTATAACTGGGGCTGTCTAAAAGATAAAGTTTACCATAAAGCGATTCGCAACGAAGTTAAACTGCGCCAACGAGTAAATGCGGCTGGCCGTGAAATTTCGAGGCACAGTTTGAGATTGCTGAAGTGATCATTTTTGAGGAGATGCCGAGCTTGCATCAGGACAGGAGGGCGACAATTCGACCATCTCCTGTAAAATTCATTAAATAAAACATTTTTTTAATATCTTAATTTGTGTTTCATTCATCATCATGAAATTAAATCACACAAACGTGCACATTAATGCTACAATAGGCGCGCTACGAAAAACCAAATAAAGTGTATTTAGCATTAATACATTTTACTTGAACTTTGGTCAGAATCAGCCCTTTTTGAATAAAAAATAGTATTATTTAGTTTTTCGTTAAAAAAATCTAATAGTGTTGCACTATTCTGAAAACTTCATTAAATGAGCATCTTTTTAAAGTAGTATTCTGGAAATGCCCAGTACAATTTTTTTTACCACAGAAGGCCAAAGTTTAGGGTAAAAATGTTAATTAAGATTTTTTTTATTTTTCAAGTAATTTTATTGTACACCCCTAATTATTTTGGAAATTATTTTGTATGCGATAGATAAGGCTACTATTCAAAAGTATTTCACGATAAAAAAAATACGAAAATGGTGATTTGTACACAACGCAGCAAAAAATCTGGTGCAAGGTAGGGATTTTACGAAATTTTACAAAAGTCCGAACAACTTAAAAACGATAAGGTTTTTACTGAGGTCAAGTTTTGATATTATAAAACATATGATATACGACTACACATTGCATATTTAACTATTGTTTCATTACATTTTTATTAAATTGAAAAGCTAAAAATGTTAATGTAAATCAGACTGGAAACATTTTTATTAAAAAAATGGATTTCAGCGGGAATCAAACCTGCAGATTATGAGTATCTTGCCAAATGGGCTACGGAGGTTATTTGTGATGTATTGTAAATTGTGAACCAAATGTAGAAACAATTCGACACGATAGGCAATCCCTTGTGAACGAGTATGATTGTTAGCCATACTGCGGATGAAAGACGCCTAAGCGTGTATTGGTTTACTGTGTGCAAACTACTGCACTTCAGCAAGTCTTAACAAATTACATCCAAAGTTCCAATGGCAAGTATATCAAAGTTCCAAAACGATCGCAATGTTCAATCGGCTACATTATTTCGTCAGAGTTTATTACATTGCGCCACTTTTACGTTTCTTAGTAGCACTTTAAAAAATATGATTAGCAGCATATAAGCTACTGAAATTATTTAAGAGTGACACCAGTCCAGAAATAAATCCACTAGGAATAAAACCTTGGGCGCCCGCTTGCTTAGCGTGAATACTAAACCGTTCAACTACGGCCGCCGACTAATGTCTACGTCCTAAAATACATATTAATAAAAAATAAATTATTACGAACATTGATTTAAAATAAAATACAAAATCATTTATAAATACAAGATAAAGTACTTTTTGAATTCTCTCACAATCGGAATGATTTTTCACGTTCAGCTTTACGGAATAAAAACTTTGATATTTTCCCCAAGACCCGACTCAAAACTTTACGTATTTGATTCAAAAGTTGAAAAGAGCTTTTCCGAGAAATTTAGAAAATTTTCCTTTCATGCTCAAACAGCAGAAATAGGTTTTTTCCCGAACAATACTCATTGCTTGTCCCACTCTAGAGCAGTCCGTTCACCTAGTATTGATTTTTTTCAATGAAAACATCAATACAAATGGCCATGGTGTTTTCAACGCGTGGTTTGTGCTCGAATAAAATTAAAACATTTATAGTTTGTAATCCAGTATAAAATTTATAGTTTCATTAATTCAAAGCCCATTCTTATTTGTTATTGTATTCCTTTTAGAAATCAAATGTGTCAACAACAATTTGTTAACAACAGTTGCACATTGAACTTCATCAATCGTGCGAATACAACAATAAGATATTTCCATATCTGGTTTGGGGATGGTTTTCAATATGGATGTTGTTAAGCTCAGGAGGGTCCTTCTCCAACATTTCCCTATTCTAAGGTCTTGACTGGGAGACTGTTATTCTAGTGTTTTTTAACCTATGTATATTTTTTATTTGTAAATTGTCCTGTAATATCCCCTTGTGAGAGATTCTATGTTCTTTTTTTCCGGGTTACAATCCTAGGATTGGTCTGCACCAAGCACTCGATCCCTCTACTCATATCTGTCATCCGCCAGTCTCTTCATCTCCTGGTAGCTGACACAGCGCACATCCCGGATCACCCGGTCCATGTAGCTATATCTAGGGCGGCCTCTATGGTTATTACCCTCAATCATTCTCTCGACGATGGTAAGGAGCAGGCCTGGGTGCCTGGTTTTATGGCTTATCCAACTGAATCGTTGTTGGGCAACTCTATTTAGGAATTGCCTTGTTTCTCCAACCCCACTCAATACCTCGTCGTTTCAGATGTGATCTGACCAATGGACCCTGGCCATGCGCCTGTAGCACCACGTCTCAAAGGCAGCCAGACGCCTGGACTCACTCTGGCTGATACAGCAGCACACTCCAGACAAAAGTTTTCACTAAATTCTATGTTCTATAATTTTATTATTCAAGTTATACTTTGTATATCTTATATTGTTGATTACTTTTGTCGTGGGTCAGTATGTTCAAGTACCATATTACGTTTATTTCTATTTTGTACGTGAATGTTGTTTTTTTTATTTGTAATTTTTTTTTGCAATATACAAGTATTATTTCTCAGTCTTCAATTTATCCATCAAGATATCGAATATAAACGTATCAATATCGGAAAATTCATTCAACAAGGTTATTACGTGTACGAGTGGTGATGCTTTTAATAGCTCAGTTCATAAATATGGTACCAAAAACAATAATAGTTCATGATGGCGTAAATTATTTTCAGGTACATTATAAAAAAATGATCAGTCAAAAAGTGGTTCCCTGTTTTAGTAATTTGTATATATGTATATACAAACACGTGCGTTCTATTACTAAAAAAGGAATAATCAAGCATGCCTATTTAAAATGATATGATAAAGTCAAGGGTATAATCCATATTCCCTTTAGAATAAATGGGTAAAATCCATATTTTCTTGTGGGATAGGGTCATGTATAAAATCCATATTGCTTTGTTGGATAAGGCCATGGGTAAAATTCATTTTTCCTAGTGGTATACAATCATGGATAACATACATATTCCCTTGTGGGATAAAGCCATGTTTAAAATCTTTATTCCCTTGGGGAATAGAGCTATGGGTAAAATCCATATTTCATTGTGCTATAGAGCCATGGGTATGTAATCAAATGCAAACCCAAGGACACTTGGGTCTCATACTCCTCAACACGTCTCAAACAGTGTAGCCTTAAAAGTAGGTACATACTATATAGATCTATGATCACTCGATCATCGAAAGACAGTTTTTTCTACAGCGGGGGCTCAGCAACACTTAATGCCCGATTGTACCTCATAATGTGATTGGTTCTTTTGGATACAATAACGTTCAAATAAAGTATTTTAACGAATCACAAATATAAAAATGTTGGTTACTTCTGAACTAAACGGTTTATTTGTGAATAGAAAAATATATGATACATGTGGGTCATCTCATAAAATACAAATCAATACAACTCTTCCACGCTCCTTTCTGTTGTGCTTTAACGGTATTTTTTTGTAACTTTGTGTTATGTACTCGTAAATCAAATACAGAGGTGTACATCAATTAGAGAGGTGGAAATATTTTGAGGGATTTGATATTATAAATGTTGATTTTATTTTTATTTAAAATAACACTTGCAGATAATTAATCAATTAACACAAACAAAATAGTGAATTTCTAAAAAAAAACAGCAATTAAAATTCCAATGAATAGTGTTCCTCTAATGCAGGGGTTCCCAACCTTTTTGTACTCTAGAGCACATTCTAAAATATTGGTAGGGTGGCGGGCACCACCTATTTTTAATCGACAAACTCCTTCCATAACTTCTCATTTTTCCATAATTTATTTTCTTATATTCATAATTTATTAATAAATAATAAACAAAAATGTTTCAAAATAATAAAATTATTATTCAAATTGCATACACACAGAGAATTGTATTTACAAAACGTAAACAAAGTAAACAAAAAACACAAATACAAAGAAAACATTTTATAAAAAAATATAATATCAATATGTCAATGTGATCTTTGGCATTGCATATCATTGGCCAGTGCCTCATACTCATAATTAGGAGAGTATGACGATAGCAGATAATCCTGTTAGCAAACAATCATAAAGATGCTCATCGGTGAGTCGAGATCTATATCTTGATTTTATTTAGTTCATGGTTGAAAACAATGATTCGCATAAATATGTCGAACCGAAAAATTATTCAATTTTATATGCCGCTTTTTTCAAAAATGGGAACTTTTCTCTGTCCACTGTATTTCAAAAGTCCTCTGATATTAAGGATTTTAGCAAAATATCATTCTTAAGGTCTAAAATTTCTAACTCTAGTTCTTCAGTCTTACCTTGAACAAAATCGGCAATACATGCGGCCATTTCCATTACATTTATTTGGCAAGTAAAATGATTGATACAGAAGGAAACAATTGGATCGATATGTGTAAACTGCAAAAATCTCTCTTCAAACTGTTTTTTTAACACTTGAAGATGCTTAATAAATAATGACCCGTTTAATTCATTGTTACCTAGCATTTTCTTCATATGTGGGAAATGCACGAGAGAATTGATCTGCAGATGTGATATCAACAAATCCAATTTAGCTTTAAATGACTTTACAGAGCTTATCATTTCAGCTATGTTTTTGTCTTTCCCAATTTCTCCATGATGTCTGTGAGAAATCCCAAATCAATCAGCCAGCGAGAGTCAGCTAGTTCATCATCATTTTCCTTTTTATCGTTTATAAATGTTTTTATTTCTTCAATTAAACTCACAAATCTTGTAAGAACCTTTCCTTTACTGAGCCAACGTACTTCAGTATGCAGAATAAGATCATGTTCTTTATCTTCAGTATCTTCTAACAGGGCCTTGAAAAGTCGGTGTTGCAAAGGAGCTGCTCGAATAGAATTGATTATTTTTGTAACTATTTTCATAACGTGTTCAAATGGCAATATTTTACAACACAGAGCTTCCTGGTGGATAATACAGTGGTAGGACATAAAGTTTGAAAATGATTCATCCTTCTTGCAGAAGGCAATAAATCCTTTGTTTTTACCTACCATTGCTGGTGCCCCATCGGTGGTTATCGCAGATAGCTTGTGCAAAGGCATATTTATTGACTTGGCGTATGTTCTGAATGTATTATAAATATCCTCACCCCTTGTCTGTCCTTTCGTAGGTAATATTTGCAACATATCCTCTTTTACTGTGAAGTTACTAAATACCATTCTCACCATAACTGCTTACTGTGCGGTGTCTGATATATCTGTTGACTCGTCAAATTGTAGCGAGAACTAGTCACATATTTCCAAGTCAGTCTTTAACTGAGTTTGTATGTCTGTTGAAATTGCATGTATTCTTCTTGTGACGGTGTTATTTGACAACTGTAAGACTTGTATTGCTGAGACAATCTCACGTTTGTTAGAAAATCCATCAAACAAACAATCGGCACCAGTCAAAAATAGTTCTTTAAACATCTCACCATAAATGAAAGGTTTCTTCTTTTTTGCGAGCATGTGAGAAATTTTGAAAGAAGCAATGGTGGCCTTTTTAGAATTTTCCACATGTCTAGTGAAAACAGTCTGTTGTGCAGTTAGACTTGATTTTAGTTGACATATTTTTTTCTTTCTTACTTCAGATTTAAGTGGATAATTCACATCAAAAGTGGCATGAATTGTCTGAAAGTGTCGTTCAACATTATGTTTTTTCGGCACTGCAATACTACTACCACACAACAAATAAACGCATTTATTTTTCAAATTAACGAAACAATATGATTCCTCCCAGTCAGTGTTAAAATTATATGTTCGTTGTCTTTTACTCGGTCCACTCATTTTAGGACTAAAAAAATAAAAAGTAAATAGTAATTGAACTACAATATAATATCAATGTTATAGCGCACGTCTGTTCTACATTATATGCATAAATGTATTATAACAAGGACTATAACTATCCCCACAATCATAATAGATTATCGCTTATTAATATAATAGATTACGCACCTCGCTTTTAGCCCGTTAAAAATTTTCAGAAGGAATATCAAAACTCCTAATTCGTGTTTCGTCAGACGAAGATGTCTCCTAGCTAACTGTCGCGACCCGAACGGGGCAGCAATCGCAATCACAATGACAACAACGCGGTTCCAGGCGGGGAATGCTATTTGCACATCACTCCTTGTACACACCGAAAACCCGAAGTGAGCCGATGATCGCCGAAGCAATCGGGACGGTACGAGCCCGTGACTACTGTCAGTTTGGCTGTCGGGGCCATGCTTATTGCTTTCACTGACAGACAGAGCTGTCAGAGTCATGTGCCATGTGTTTTGGCGCCTTCGGCGTTCATCGGCTCAGTTTGTGGCGTTCGTTCACTTCGGGTTTTCTGTGTGTACAAGGAGTGATGTGCAAATAGCACTCCCCGTTCCAGGCTAGCGTGAAGAGTGCAGTCTGGCTCGCCGCTAGACAAGTTGCGACAAGTACTGTCAGCAAAGGAACCACTCATACATACAATATCGCAAACATACGAACGTATTTAATTAACCTAGGCACTCAAAAAAATTAAAACTCTAACAAATAAATAAAAATAATTCACATTTTTAATTAATGTTTATGAAAAAATTCTGTCTCTGTCGAATAGTGGCGGGCACATACGAATCGTTCCGCGGGCGCCATGGTGCCCACGGGCACGGGGTTGGGAACCTCTGCTCTAATGCATAGTTCGGTCATGTTATCAGGTCATCGAAAATGCTATGAACAATGTACTCGTAAATAGTGAGAAAAAAAACACTCATTCTTTTGTCAATCACTTTCCACCCAAACCCTGACAGCGTTGAACTTCTCGTAAATATGTCTACATTCAAGTCACCTACCTTATTGTACTCCAGGCATATTCTCATTATTGGGTTATTGTTATTTATTTATTCAGCACTTCATTGTACAAAGGTATAATCGACGGGTGTATTACCGTACGCCAATATTTTCAAGATGTTCCAATAGCTAGTTGAGAGCTTACAAAGTATTAAGGTTACACATAAATACAAAAAAAGTCAAAATAAAGAATAACAAAATAAAACAAATTCTTATTATTATTAGTAAATTAGGCATTCTATCCTTTAAAGAGGGTGATATGTGCCAATAACGATTTCAAGGAAATAAGACAGTATGATAATATGTAAGGACTACTGTAGTTCTAAATATTGAAAGAGTTTAGAACAATAAATTCAGATATGTGACCACAAATAATGGATAATTGAATGTCAGGGGCATTTACAATCAAATACAACTAATAATATCATAAATTTAAAGTCGATAGTAAAAAATTAAAACTCAATGCGGTACATATTTATAATACGAGTACATACATACACATCATCACATCGTCTTCCCGTCAGCGTATGCAGAGATGAGAGAGGGCTAGACTTACCTATCGCGACATACATATTTCGCCTTTTTTACATTCATACACCTTCTCATACGGTTCCTACGGTTTCTCTGACTTTTTAAATTTGCTTCTTCAAAATATCGTACACTTGATCCAACCATACTTTCCTTGGTCTTCCTCTACAACGCCTTCCCCTTACATTTGAACTTATTTGTTTCATTATTATTTCTTCATTCGTTCGTTTATTTGATCTAAACAGAGCTGCCTATTAAATGTTATTATTTCTTAAGTACGGGTGGATAAGGGATGACTGATTATTCCAGTTAGATTTTATGAGACGCATTGAAAAAAATATTTGTGAAATTTCAAAAGTATACCATATGTCGGAACTTTAAAAAAAATGTGGGTACGAGTGCGGAAAGGCGAAGGAATTATGATGTGATTGGAAGGTTTGACGCTCTGCCCTTTCTTCCTACGCCGACAGAGAAACGGCGTGAAGATACGTATGTATAAACAGTTATTATCTCGCATCACTTTAGTTTCCTTATAGAATGAATTAATTATAGTTTTTTTAGATTGATAGAGCGTTTCAAATTATTATTACCGTTTTATGGTCCTTATATTTTATGCAATTGTTTTAATGTAGAATATAACTATATTCTACATTAATTATGTAAATACTTACAATTATTTGAAATGTGCATGACAGGCGAGTTTGTTAATTTAAATTTGTAGGGCCGCGGCCTAGGGATAACGAATTTCAATAAAATTGAACCAATACATGTCAAATTGGTGTGGTGAAAGTATGGGCAGCTGACTCGAGCCCACCCCGTATCGTATGATCAACTGCGAAAATTATAAAAACTTCATATTTTGACATTTGTACTTGCGTAATTATATATATTTTATTGTGCTGATGTGTCTTATTATTTCGTTTTGTTGAAATGTTACAAATTGTTTTTTTTATTTCAAGATTATTTTATATATAATATACTCGTACATATAGCAAATGAAGACTTACTGCTTTCTTAAAATTATTTTGTAAGGTGCATTTTACCGTGAATGGAAAATAAAAATATCATAAAATAGTAAATAGATAAAATAATTTTACATTTTTATTAATATTTATCAGTCAAATCTCACGAGCAGTTGTAGTTCAGACGTGTTGTATTATTTTCGTATGTTTATATGTGAATTTCGCGGGTGTAAGATCAAAACATACAATGAACTTAGTGAGACGGCTAACATTGACCGTTTATCTTATGTAGTTAAATATTTTAATAAAAAAATTTAAAAATAACAGGTTTGTATATTTATCATAAATAAATTGCATTTTATCATAAATGAATTTCATTGTAAACACTGTGGATTACACAAACTGAATTTCATTGTAAATATAATAAAATCGAAATTTTATTGTCGATGTGATGGATAACATAAAAAAGGATTTTCATTTGAAATACAGGGGATAAACACAAAAAAACGATATATCACTCAAAATATAGTGGATGATAAAAATTGAATTTCATTGTTAATATAAGGGTAAATAAAAAAGGTTTTTGTCATAAATAAAGTGGATAAAAAACGATATTTTACTGTATATACCTACTCGTATAACGGATGATAATAATGGAATTTTATTGTAAATATAATGGATGATAAAAACGAAATTTTATTGTAAATATAATGGATGATAAAAACGAAATTTTATTGTAAATATAGTGGATATAAAAACGATATTTTACTGCAGACATAGTATAAAAAAAATATATTTTACTGTAAATATTGTGAATAAAAAATTATATTTTACTGTAAATATAGTAGATAAATAATCAATATTTTACTGAAGATACAGTGTATACAATCGACATTTTACTGCAGATATAGTGGATAAAAACAACATTTTACTGTGAATATGGTAGATAAAATCGATATTTTACTGTAAATGTAGTGGATAAAAAAACTATATTTTACTGTAAATATAGTGAACAATGAAACCGGAATTTCAGTGTACATAGATAAATATAATGGCTGATAAAAAAAGAATCATCATCGTGGATATATGGTAGTACATAAAAAAATGTATTTCACAATACATAAAATGAATAATTAAATAGGAATTTCATCGTGTACATGGTATGTACGTGGATCGTAAGTAAATAAAACAAAATATGTATGGAAGAAGACTAGGCAACCGAAAGCAAGATATGAAGATCTATCCTCTCCGGTCACCCTTAAGAATGTAGCTCACTGGTCAATTAAAATTCTTGTTGATGTATTGTATATCTTGGAGATACAGGTCAAAATGTTGAAAGGTTATCTTTAGTTTTATAATTGGTACTGCGATATCTCTTTAGTGTCAGCTATTTTGTCAAGAAATACGAGTAATATCGTAAGTAAAATGTTGGTTGGATTACTACGGCATATATGATATACATGGTATAGATCAAAGTATCCATGTTGCTACATTTTGTCATTTCTCCTCCGGATTCAAGGCCTCCCCGTCTCAGATTAGCTGCCACAGCTCTCTCTCTCTATCCACCCTCCACCCTGCACCCTTCTTCAGCCATCTGTAGCTATTCAACTTTAAGTTAAATAACAAAATTCCTTATTTTTCTTGGATAAAAATTCAGGAGGTGAAATACAAAATTTCGCCCCCTCTCGAAGCATGACGTTTAGTTTTCCTCTTCTCCACGCGGAACAGACTATGGAAGCAGCTCTGGAATTTGTCGATCAGCGTTACTGCTCGGAGTGCACGATTTTTTGTGTTAAAAGTTGAAAGAATCGATAAAAAATCGACATTATAAAGACATTGCCCAAACAAATATTTTGGTAACCCTAGTTTCTTATAAAAATATAAGAACTTTTATACATTTATTCGTGTTGTACCCCTCGATATATTTAAATTGATGATGAGAACGTTTATTTATTTCATTTCATATTTTATTTAAAAAAATCAATAAAACACAAAAATGAAATGAAAAAATCAATTACCTATATAAACTTTAAACTTATCACAAATAAAAATTAAAAATCATCAATACTTGAACTTATACTCAGAACTAAAGAACATTTACGTACAAAATAAAGAAAACATATATTTCACAAGCACATCAAAAATAAAAATTACAATTGCGCTTTTTAATTCAAACTGCTTTAAATTCATAGTGATAAGTTAAAAAAGCAATCCAAAATTCAATGTGGAGAGATATAAGATATTCCTGAAATGTCCACATCCATCGTGTTCTCCCAATGTGTACATCGCGAAAGAAGCGAGAAAAATCCATAATTTGTGAAATGAACCATTTCCTTGACTGTTAACGCGAAACATTCTGCCTTGAACACTGAAAAATATTTTGGATATGTTTTCTTCATATACAAATTGATTGCGCAGGAGTCCCTATAGAAATATCTCATCAAACATTACTGACCCCTCCTGGAAAGGGTACACTTTTAGTGATCTACAAATAGGTCGATGAGCATAGCCGGTCATTTTTTCGGCTTAGTAGTTGGGGTACAATAATATCCATGACTTTGGCCGTAAAATATATTTAAAAAATATATAACATATTTACTCACTCACAAGTTGGTTTTATTACATTTCTTGTCAAACCATATCTTCTTATTAATTTAAGACTGATTCATGTGTTTATTCATTTTTAAATCTTATGTTTGATTTCCAATTATTGTAAATAGAACCATAAATTAGTTAATTCGATGTTCAGGCGATGTTACTTACTAAATGGAACGATACAAGTTCTTATAGCGCCGTCCGTTCAAATTAAGTGCAACCTCTGTGGCCTAGTAGGTACGACACTGATCTTACACCCGGAGGTTTTGGTTCGATTTCCTATGGTGTCAAAAACAAGAAAAAATCCTAATCTAGTGGAAGAGTTTATCTAGTAACAATAGACGTACGTACTAAACGTGTGCGAGTATTGTTGTTTGCCCACGTGTGGTAGTATATCTAACACGTGGGATGGCGAACTATAAGTTACTTACTTACCTACTCCTTAATAATTGGGTGATACTTTTAATGTAGATGTTATAGAGTTCAAGGAAGCCCTTGTCCAGTTTTGCCTGTAATACTGGTCATTCCATTTCGCCTTGAATTATTTTTTTGTAACTAATCTATAGTTTCGTTTTCTCGTTACCTTTGAGATAGATTTTAGTATTTCCGACTCAAGTGTTATATTGTTGATTTAATTGAATTAATTGTATATAATTATTTTTGTTTACTTTCCGTGTCGCACTTTATATTGGTATTATTACTATATGCATTTTATTGTGAAATGTATATGTGACCTGAATTATTATTTTTATGGACGATGTTGATACGAGAAGTTATGTTTTGTTACTGTGATATGTAAAGGACACTTAAAGTAGTCTGTTTTGACAAGAAATACATTTAAAATCCTACAAAACCTTGTATCGTTTTACACAAAAAACGTTGTAAGGACTCCAAATTGTCGTTTCAAAAAGAGGTAATATTTGTGCAGGCTACAATGAAACTAGATTTAAAATGATATATAAAAAATCGTGGTAATATAAAAACTGTATACGTATGTATATAACGTTCATAGCGGGGTAAATTTTAATAGTTTTTGATGAACAACGACGATCACAGTAGTCTAGTTGGTAAGACGCTTGTCTTCTGACAAAGAGGTTGCAGGTTTGATTCCCGCTGGAACCCAGATTTAAACAAAAAAAAGGACTTTAAGTTCGGTTTTCATTTAAGGCCTCATAAACATATTTCTGGTTGGCTGGAGGAGATTTCCATATAGCAATTTCTAAAGTTTGAACTGTATAGCTTACTGCTATAGCTGTCAGACATGATTTGTTTAATATAAGCGGATTCGAGTTCCGAGTTAGAGCGCCGTTGAGAAGAGTTTGCTTTCTAAACGGCGCTTTATAAAGCTGACCTTTCTTTCACAATATATACACAGCACGCAGATATAAAGCTGACCTTTCTCTCACAATATATACACAGCACGCAGATATTGTGAGACGTGTCAATTGTAGCGAAAATGTACTACCAAATTACTGACAGGTCAACAAAAGTATGGTGGAACCAAGTGAGGGATATTTTAAAAGAAAACGAAGTAAGTAGTAAGAGAACCAATTGAGAAAAAAATATAGGTGTAGAGAGGAAAAGAAAGAAAGTATATCGTCTTAGAAAAGTTTGACGTATTAAATTATATTGTTTTACACTTTGTTGTATACAGTACAACTTGTTATTGCCATTTGGTAATCTCTTCCAACCAATTAAGAGGGTGTTATAATAAGCCTTAAGTGAAAACCAGGAAACGTATTATTAATAAATTCTGGATACCAGCGGGAATCGAACCCGCTACGCCCCGGGATTGAAGTCAGGCGTCTTACCAACTAGGTCACGGAAGTTTTTGTGCGTTCTGTCCTGTCTACACCTTTTTGACAGAGAAATGGCGTGATAGTTTGTATGTATAACAGAACAGCAGATACGATGCTTAATTATAAGGAAGCACTAATTTGAGCTCAGTCAGACAAGGAAAAAATATTTTCTTTACGTATTGGAACCGAGTAATAAATTTTCTTTACTTATTGGAACCGAGTAATAAATTTTCTTAACATAAAATTATACTAAAACTTTTCTTGAATCACATATTAAATTCTTCAGATCTAATATATCAGAAGTCGGAAAAGTAAAATCGATTAAAATTTCCACACCGGTCCTGCAACGGAAAGTTTTTACGTTGGCAACTTTGAGAAAAAATCTGAAATGATTTATTTCGTTTCAGTGGCGTACAACAGGGATGTAGGGATAGCTGCGAGGATACGTGAGTCCCTTAGGAGCACGTGTGCTTCGATTCCTGTTAAATATTCCGATCTGTCAAATGTGTTATTGACGATAAATTGAAAATGAATATCTCTTAACAAAAAAAAGGGATTTGTAAACATTTTAGTGGAAAGTAAATGGAGTTTATGGATGAGCAATTAAATATTAGAGGAAATTGAAGAACTTGCTATTGAGATAATATTTTCTCAGGTGATAGAAGAGTTACAAGGCATATCGGGCTACATGTAGCGATACGAAACAATGTCAATGGGGCACTTAAAAATGTCATAATTGAACCGGAGAGCTTCAACATAAGCATTGATACGAGTAGTCGACAAAAGTATTTTAGCACTGTATTTGACGTACGAAAATATTGAAATGAGTCGAATAAATGCTGTAGAAATACGTGCACTTAGAAGAATACATGGAATGACAATGTGTGACAGAATAAGGAATAAAGTTATAAAGAATGAATGTGAACTTAAGATTGACGTGTTGAGTAAGATGAAAAAGAGCACCCTGAGATGGTTTGATCACGTGAAACGAATGAATGACGAAATACTAACAAAACAAATATACAGTGCAAGTAGAAGATTTAGTATAGAAAGACCGAAGAAAATGTGCTTTGATTAGGTGAATGATATTTTGAAAGAAATAGAAGAGAAATTGTAAGAGCTGTATGAGAATCTGTATGGATGTGGAAGAGTCGAAATATATCTTCTTTCTTTGTTTGTTTTACAATACATATTATTTATCTTCATATTTTCACTACACTTTTTATTTGTTAATATTATTTTGAACATTTCAGCAAGATAATAATTGAGATCAACAGTTTTGAGGATTATATTTCTCATGGTCCATTATAGATTCATATTTTTAATTCTCGTGTTACTTTAGAGGTTCATTTATTTATTCTTCTAAACTACATTATGTATGGTTGTAGTTCTCATATTACTTTATATACTAATTTGTTTATTCTTCTAAATAACATTGTATAAGTGTTAACAGTTCTAATGTTACTTTAGAGGTTCATTTATTTATTCTTCTAAATTACATTATGTTATATGCATGATTGTAGTTCTCATATTACTTTATAGACTAATTTGTTTATTCTTCTAAATTACTTGTATAAGTGTTAACAGTTCTAATGTTACTTTAGAGATTCATTTATTTATTCTTCTAAATTAAATTGTATGCATGGTTGTAATTCTCATATTACTTTATAGACTAATTTGTTCATTCTTCTAAATTACACTGTGGAAGTGTTAACAGTTCTAATAATACTTTATAGATTCCTTTGTTTATTCTTTAAATTACATCGTATACAGGAGTATAGTTTTCATGTTGCTTTGTTCATTTTTCAAAATCACATTTTTTTTAAATGTTACAGTTTTCATGAGACTTTCAAGTCTCATTTGTTTATTCTTCTAAATTATATTTTTCTAATATGGCATAATCGTTCCGAAAAGCTTTCAATATTCACATAACTGAAGTAAAATAACTTAAAGTATTTATTTACCAAAACTTCTGTAACATCAGTGTTTACTTATGACGGCGGTTCTCGTTCCTGGAATAAGTCTTACATAAAGAATCCGCTCACTAGTCCGAAATATACAATTTATTGTTGTGTGTGAGTTACATTTGGGATTTGTCAAAACTGTGCGCAGAGGGGGAACACGTACATATAACACGTTCAAATAAAGCTGAGAGGGAAAGACAAATTATAAAGTTTTACCAAACACTGTAAACACTGTTTAACTTTAAACATCCACAATTTTAATGCCTTAACTATAAACAATATTTTAATCTTACTCGTGAAAGAGAAAATTTATTGAAATATTGATTCCCTTTTCTTTCCCTGTATTTTCTCATTTTTAACTCACTTAGCCAGATATTTTTATATCCTTCGGGGTATTTATGGATTAATATGGATTATGGATTATTATGGATTGTCAAATATACCTACAACAGTTGATGATTAATTGGGGTGGGGCTTCTTAAGTAAACCTGAGTTATGTATGTATTTCACTTGACTTTAAGCCATAATGCAACTTCTCAGAGAACCTGGCAACTGCAACAAGCGGATTATCATACAATGCAATGTTGGGGATTCATGTAATGTATTTTGATCATTCGTTGTTATAACAATACTTATATGTTCCAATCCAGGTCAGCCACCCCCCAATAGCACCTGGTGTTGTCCGATGAAACTTTCGCACATCATCGTGGTATACGAGTATGTTTCCATCTCCTATCTGATTGATTCATTGCTCTCTTAGTAGACCGAGTGAAATATGCAGTTTCACAAAGTTAAATCCAATACCTGTGTTAATTTTAAAAATATGTGTTTTAGAGGTTGGATATTATTTGCATCTTTACATCTAAATAGAGTTACTAAGGTCCTTAGGGTTACTAACGTGACTAAAGCGTTGCAGAAGTTAATAAATATATGAAAACTAATAAGTTTCAGGATATTTTGAGTTCATTCAATCCAAGGATGTTTTAAGTTAAATCCACAAAATCATTTTTCCTGAAAAATATTTCATGTTTTCTATTTTTACTATACTTTTTATTCAGTTCATATTATCAAAATCATATAATTTATCGATTCATCATTCAATTTAGATAACAATTGTATTTATGTTTTCTATTGAAATAAATTTATCATAATATCTTTAAAAACGTTTTCCATTCAACTCCAAACGGAACACATTGAAAGTTTCTTAAATAATGGACTCATCCGCCCTACCACCATCTGTTTCCCCCACCCTGCCATCTCGACTACTCCCCACTCTCTTGCTTTCCACCCATAACACCACGCGGCCCTACCCCCAGCTATTAAAAGGTCATTCTTTACAAATTATGAATCACTAAATACTTAAGGCTTTCGAATTTCCTGAAAAATTACGTGATTGAACGAATGAAGGGGTTGCTATTGAGGAATCGGAGTCAAAAAATACAGAACGGCTTTTGAATAAGTTAAATCTATGAAATTTTTGTTTCCTTCTGCGACAGAATCTCAAGACGTTTAGAGATTTGAGTTGATTTTAAAGGCTATTGATAGATATATGTTAAGTGAAATATATATATGACAATATTCGTCCTTTTTGCCTTTTTTCTTTTAAGTTCATACAATTACGAGAGGCTGTCTCCATATAATAATAAAAGGAAAATTAAAATAGCACCGTTTAAATATCATAATCTCCTCAAGAGCGAACTCACTCTTATTGAATAATTAAAAATATAATATTACATTAGATCAGGTAATTCCCCGCATCTTGGAAATAAAACTGCAAGAAACTTACCAAAGGAAGACATTTTACGAAAAAAACTTTGTAGATCTTCCGATATGTGATAGTAACACATTAAGCTCAAGGTGGAGTACAGTGTAAGTATGTGGTGTTCATATACCAGTATAATCATACATTTTGATAAGACCTACCATCAAGTGCTTTCCAAAGCTGCACACGCCACCCATATCTCTAACACTAAGAGGCAGACCATCCTACGCAACAGAATCAGCAACGATAAAACTCTATCACAATACCTCGCCCTATTAGAACAATAATTTTATTCGATGAAGACAAAATCAACTTTCAAGTTCTACTCCTCTCCGAAGGAACATCTCTTAGACACAGATTAGAAATATACAATTTAGACATTATAACATATGAAGGGACTTGAATACAAAAAGTCAAAGTTTGTAAGCAATCCGTTCGCAAGAGTAACTTCTATCGGAAGAATAAGAATAGCAAGAATAAATAATCTGGACAACATAATGTTATTATGTAGTAACTTAGGATCCAGGTTAGGCAAACTATAATTCGTACAGAAAAACATGTGTTAATGGATAATATTAAAACACCACAAGCCAAATCCAAATCACTTATGGACAATCTACAATACCCAAATATAAAGTTAGCAAAACGTTAAGAGACTTGTGTTGATGAATAGTATGAAAATACTACGAGCCAGACACAAATCACCTTTCCAATGAGCATTTCAAATAAAGATTACTACAGGGTCCTCTGTAACGACAGTCTAAGGTGTCCAAAGTAGGAAGAGGTTTTTATAAATATTGGTTGTGGAGATTTGTTTCATAAAGTTTGTTGATTATATTAAGGACCTTCCTAGCCTAGTTGTTAAGTTCTCAGAGCAAGGGGTAGGTTGAATTCTTATTGTTAACCGGGTTTTTTAAAAAAGGTTCTTATAGTAATAGAAATAGTAATAAAAAGAAACCTTAAATAGCAGCATTTAACATAGAAAGCAGACTCTCCTCAAAGATTCTTTAACTTAGGATTCCACCCCTCTTTTATTGACAGATTAAAAATATTACAAAATAAACATATAGTAGTATAATATAACTTCAGTTTAAAGATTGGAAAGTAGTGACTACAGCCATTAGATTATATAATTCCCCACATCTTTATGTGTTTCGAAAAAACATATTTGGTAAAAAAACTTCCCAAGGGAAGACGAACTACGAAGTAACCTTTGTAGATATTTCGATATGTGCTAGTTGCACATTCGATTTTAGTTAAAGTTTAGTGTATGTGTGTGATGTTCATATATAACCATTAATTTTGATAAGACCTTCCAAAAAGAGTTGTCTTCAGGTGATTCCTAAAGCTGTATATGTCACCCATATATCTAATACTTTGAGGCAGACCATCACCATCAGCGCATCACCATCAACAGCAAAATAACAATTAATTTTTTTTTTGTTTATTTGTGCTATTATTGTATGTTATATAAAACTGGGGCATGGATCTTGATAGAAAATAAATTTAAATCGCTACAAAAATACTTTTTTTTATTTAAATTTTGTTATCAAACTATTTGTAATACATAATTTTTTTAATAATTTAGAGATTTCCAGGTGTAGAACGAAAAAAAATTTTTAAATTTAAAAGTAAAAAAAGGAATTTAAATTTATTTTTGTCGTAAAATTTAATGTACGAGTATATAAATGTTTTTTTTTCGTTTTGGTTGTGTAACCATAATGTTTTTTCAACTTTATGGTTAATTTTTATTTTTGTAATGTTATATGTTTAGGAGTTTGTTTGATTGCTGTTTTCATTTGACTTTATTTAATTTTGTTTTTTATATATACATATACAACATAGTTCTTAATTATAATTTAATTTGGTTTTTATTATTATAACAGGCGTTAAAATCTCATAAATAAATAAATGAGAGATAGGTTAGTATATAAATCACTTAGCAACTAACTCGATAAAATAAAAATAGTTCCACACAATGTCTATAGACTACCCATCTCATAACGTCAAGCCAACAAGTTGATCTTCTAGGTGCTCTCCTTTTGAAGAAGTCAATGAGTTTGTCTAGCTAAGTGCTCTCATTTTGTGTATAGGATATAAAGTAGAAGTCCAACGATGAAATATAGTGACAAAATCTGCTTTGACATATCTGGCAAAGATTAGCCTGTTTATACTCAGGCCATAATCTGTATATACGAGTATAAATCGTAAGTATTCTCCATAGCACTGCATGATGTGGTATCGGAGAAGAATGCTTCGTATCTTATGAGCCGCAAGGCTCACTGATGTCTCTATCATCCAAGAATTGGAGATTACATAAAGACTATCGACAACATACTTTGGACATGTCACAAGAAATAATAATAAAACTCTGGAGAAGCTCGTGTTGAGGGAACAATTGAGGGAAGTCGTCATATGAGATAGGCGGACTAAATAAAGAAGTTAATAAGATTCTCTTTAAGAGCTGCATTCCGTAAGAACCGGAAAGGAAGGAAATAGGTGATGTACAAAGTTTCAAATATAACGGAGTAACATGATGTTGAGCATAAAGCATGCGATGAAGAAGAAAAAAGTCAAGCCATGAAAAATTGTATATTTCATATGGTTTTATTTTCTTTGGCATTAAACCATCTCTACTTCTTCAATCTCCTATGTCATTTGGAAATTTCACCTATTAAATTATGGATGGATTACATACGAGAGCACGTTTCAAAATATCCTCTTTCAGTCGCTTAACGACCGATTTCGATTCAGGTGCGGTAAATAGGTACAATTATTCTATTTCAGGATTTTCCAGTTACACGTTTTCAAATTGATTTTCAAGTCATTATTGGTTCTTTTTATTAATTATTTATTACTGTTTAAGTACATGTTTTCTATTAGATATTTAATGAGCACGTCTTTTTTTATCGTATCTGGGAAAAAAAATAATCTATATATTTTCCACTACGCCATTACCGATCTCCGTGGCATAGTTGATTGGACGATTGAATTCCACTCCGTTAGTTGCGGGTTCTAACTCTACCAAAAACAAATAAAAAAGGGTTTCAGTCTAGTTAACGAGTTTGTCAAATCGGACGTTTATAAAATCACTTTGCCAGATTGATCGCTTACCTTTTTCTATTCAACTATAAGCTGAGGTTTACATTTAAAAAAAACCGACACGAAAAGAGGGATGCCATTTTATATTAGAGTTTCAAACTAATGAATTTACTACCGCGCGATGACCGAGACGGCTATATTAGCACAATAATTTTAATGAGCTCGTTCAACAGACATCATTGTTTACAAACTGTCGGTATGCCGATAGTTTCTGACAATTGTTTTATATCTTATTTTTTGTGCCACGTTTTCATATTCATACACCCTATATGTTGAGTGGCCAACTAGACCACGAAGGTTGAAGCGTAATATAATAAATGATAATATAATATTTTAACATTTAATCAGAAATCCTAAATCTGGCTCTGGGCCTGTATTGAACGCAACGAATTACAACGCAGAATACTTAAAAGGTAGCCAGCATAACGCGCAATAAGATATTTTTATCAAAGGGTATAAATGACGGACTCGATTTGTTTGACTGATATGTCAATGTAGAAATGTGACCATTTTGCTGATGATTGATTGTTTTATATAATCGAAATGTTTACTCGTCGCCAAAGTAATGAAATTTTTAGTTTAGTATCAAAAATAAAACTAATATTTATAGGCCGTAAAGAAACAAAAATAAATTAACAACGTATTTTTTTAGTGTCAAAAACATCATTAAAATCAGAACCGGATTATAAAAAAATGTTTAATTTTATATATGCATACATACAGACACGATATTACCCTAATGTACTAGACAGAAAGGACATAGCGCCAAACCGTAGTCCTCAGTGAGATAGAGGCAAAAGCCTAGTTTACTAGGGGCACGACAAATGAAAGGCAACAAACCCAGATCCATTAAATTGTGTGTCAAAATTAATTACCTGTTGTTTTTTCACAAATGACGTATATTTCTTGTCATGTGTAAAATAAATAAATAAAATCTTCATATTACGACATACTTCCTTCGCCTCCAACACATTCAAAAATATTTTCATACAGTGCCTTGTGTTTCTTTATTCCTTACATTCCCTTCTTTCAAAATTTCGTTACCTCGGTCTAACCATACTTTTATTGGTCTATCATCTATCATGACTCTCACGTATGCCTGCATTTAAATGTATTTAGTCAGTCTTTCGTCACTCATTCTTTCAACATGTCCAAATCATCGGATTGTTACTCTTTTTCAACATATTTAATACATCAGTGTTAAGTTCACACATACTTAATAATTACCATATATGTCTGATTTTATCACATATCAACACACCACATATTATTCTTAGCGTATTTCCAACGCATTTACTCGCCTATTTCCACATCTACCTTTCCCATCCATATACCAGATGATCTCCATAGTCTAGTTGGTAAGACACCTATCTTTTTGGTTGAAAGATATTGCCACGATGTACTGTTTATAACTAAAGTGTAATAAAATAGTCAATGTTGGCAATATGTCATTTATACGTACGAGTAGCTTCACAAAACGAAATTATGAAAGTAAATTAGTTAGATCTACGTCCAACACGGCTACTACAATTGAAAAACGAGGAAATATAATCCTTAAGGTGAGAACAACGATATGTAAAGAGGGACGTTAAAGTGGAGGCCTCCAAACAATGGAAAAGGGAAAGAAACGGAAAAATCAATTAAAAAATTTGTTGATCTAAATTAAATGGTACATATATACAATTACATCGTTTCCCTGACGGGATAGACAGAAAGAACAGGGTGATAAACTTTCGCATCACCACATACCTATTTTGCTTCTTACATTTCTTTCTTTCAAAACATCATTCACTTGATACAACCATACTTTCCTTAGTCTCCATTTACCACGCCTTTTCCACTCACATTTGCACTGTATACTTGTTTTGATAGTCTTTTTTGTCATTCATTCCTCGTGCCCAAACCATCTCATAGTGCTCTTCTTTATCTTACTCAATAACAGCCTTAACTTCACATTCATCCTTAATCACTTTATTTCACATTCTATCAGACATCGTCACCCAAAAGATTCTTCTCAGTGAACGTATTTCTATGGCATTTATTCGGGCTCTTTTAATATTGTTCCAAGTCTACGTTTTACTCACATACACCAATCTTGGAGCTAAAATACAGTTGTGTACTATCCTCTTAGTAATCCTTGATACTATTCGGTTCGAGCATTAATACATGTTTCAATGCCCCATTGAATTTGTTGATTATCGCTACAAGCATTTCAATATCCCTCGTAACTCTTCCATCATCTGAGAAACTACTACCCAAATAGCAGAATTCTTAACTTGCTCTAATTTTTCATTACTCACCCGAATATCACATTTCTTAACCTTAACTAAATAATGACGTGACATATTTATTTAGTAACAACAACTAGCATTTTATTAACAATGCACGTTAAGTTCAAATTAGGGCATACCTCGACCTTAATTCCTCAACAATATTAAGGTAAGCATAACTTGGATTCATGTTTGCATTGTTCAGCGATTAAGCAACGGTCACTTATGTTTGCGCAGCTGTTTTTTTAATGTACAGTATTTCCTCTATTTACACGGTCTCCATTTACGTAAATTCAGTTTAATGCGCTTTATTATTTTTGGAACTAGCGGAATGGAAAAGAACAGCCAAGGAGAAAACTCTTAATATATAAGTAGATTATTTATGCCATCAACATCGACAAACGAAACAGCAACAACAGAAACAATGGATGATGCATCTAGAGAGAATGATTTTGAATTGTTATTTTCAGCATTTTTTCTGTATTTTTATCTTCGTATAAATAAACCATTAAGCTCTCTCTCATCAAAATGTGTATTTTATTAACTATCAGAAACCACAATAATACATAAAGTTTTTTAATAAGAATGAATAGAATATCTGAAAATATGTCAAAGATCATCTATTTTGTGTAATATTTAGTGATTCCATATACGCACTTTTCGTTTATGCGCTGTTTTTCTGTTTAAATGGAGAAATATAAAGTATGATGCTATTTCCTAGAATAATACTTGACTCACGAGCTATGTGAAATTAACAAGTTCCTGGAAATACATAAAAAATATATATAGTATGTTGACCACCTGCTTGAAATTGTTGGTATGACGCCTATCTTCCAAGCCAGGGCCTGGCTTCCAAGCTTATTTAACACCTTTCTGATAAGATTTACATAAATAATAAATTTGACAGTTTGTATTGTAAACAACGAAAGTTTAATCTAAGGAAATGCAATTGAATAATTAATTTCTTTTCACACTGAATTTAAATTAAATTGAGGAAAAATAATAATTCTTTCATTAATAAAATACTCCTCAACATAGTCGCATTAACGATGGGAACATTTTGAAAAGCGGGGCTAAAAAATATAATTTCGTGAAAAAACTGTTTTCAGACTCGTCCGTCGACGTACGCATTGGTAATACTACCCCAAGTCGAAAAGTCTAAATAAAGCTCGTGGACAAATTTTTAATCACGATTTTTTTTATACGATAGGTAGACAATCCCTCGTGATTGACTATGATTGTCAGCCATCCTGCAGATGGACGACGATGCATTAATTAAGAGTGAGGCACTTCAGCAACCAGTCTTGACGCCAAATCCAAAGTTCTGATGGAAAGGAGATCAACTTTCCAATAAGGATACACGTAATATGTCTACAATATATATCGTGGGAAATTGTAGCAATTAAAATTATTCAACTAAATTTAGTGATAAACAAGTATCCAAAGATCTTTAAATTAAAAAAAAGCAGTGAGACTTCAAAATAATAATAATAGGACTTTAGACCCGCATTCATAATCCAACCTTTACACAAAATACTGTCTCATATCTATGTTATTTATTTCTGAAATTAGTATTATAAATTTCGTAGCATCCTTAAGTAAGGAAGTCACGAATGAGGTATGAGGTTTCATTACCTCACTTTGAAGTTTGAAGCGTATGAGGTCTGACTTTCAACAGAACTCACGAAATTTCAAGGTTATATATTAGTATTTGGTATTCAAGCTGGACTATGAATTCGGGCCTCAGAATAGGTATAGAGAATCTAGAACGATCGTAGAAGGATACCGATAATGGAATATTCGGAGTGATGAAATATTGTATGTTTAGACCAATAATAGAATAACCCAGACTGTCTAATGCTTACTTTCAGAAAAATATCACGTTTCTTCCAGAAATATTATACAAACAATAATATAAATGAAAGGATTTTTAACCCCAAAGATAAGGTATATAAACTACTTGTGAAAAACAGAAAAAAATTATAATTTTAAGCAGAGTAATGGTAAACGTTTTACCGACTTTAAATAATACAATGAATTTATAAATATTAGAGAAATGAAAAGCCGTGAACAAACATAAAAAAGTAATAAATTACCAAACAATTCAAAAGGTGTTACATTTCTTAAAAACGTTTCCTAAGGATAAACTTATAATTATAGAATATTTAAAACCAAATTAGCGATGTCCTATCTTTGAAGAGTACATACTCCAATAAAAGAATACATATATCCAAAAAATATTCATATAAAACCCTTGAATTTCGATGAACCGTAACATGTTATATTTGAAAAATTACATAATTGTGTTATAACTTTTGTTGTTATGCTTAAAACACAAACTCTTTGATTTCTTTCCAGCGTTTTAAGTAATAACTATCCGCATTACTGCACCGATTTCTGTGGCTAAAAATCAATCGGTATTGAATTTACCTAACATATACGTTATTAGAAATATGACAGCAAAAAGTATATCATATTCAAACTTGTTTATTTATGTTTTCTTTCTATTTTCACATTTTAAATTTACAATGCTCGCTTAACTGGGTAGACCCATGTTAAAGTGGGCATTCACATGCAAAGTATGTGTATGATTCTGAATGTTTTTAGAAAACATTGAAACAAAAGGAAGAAATTTAAGGTTAACAAAAATACCATATATGCGAACGGTATTTGGACAGAGAAGTTACGTATCATATATTGTACTTGTATCCAAAGTTATTTAATACATTATTACCGAAAGACGTATTAAAATAAACATAAAACTAAATTTTTTTTAAATGCTTAGATAAACATAACAATTTAATCAAATTAGACAAAGCTAACCTCATTTTCTGTTCAACATTGAGTTTTAAGATATTTGATTACAGCTGAGATAAACCGTCATAAACGGAACCAGGATTCGCTAAACTGTAATACTCAGCAAATAATGTTAACCCTTTATTAATAACCAAAACTTAACTAGCTCCAACTAGAATTCGCTTCCTTTCACCGTGTATCAACGCATTGAATTATAAAGAATTTCGTAAATCCCGCGGTCTCCTGGGAAATAATTACGGCCTTCCAGAGCGCCGAGGCGCACATTTTGAAAGCCTCTGAATTAGGGTATGAATAATTATATTTGTAAAAAAATCCACAACTAAGGCTGTGGAAATATAACAGCCTCAGAGACAAGATTATCTATTTAACTTTTTAAGTAAACGTGAAACTATACAAATAAAACTAAGATTTTTCAACTGCGCAAGATGTCTTAAATAAAACATTATTTAAGACGAGTTATTCTATTGAACGTGACATTCAAATATGTAACAAGTATTTTACAAAAAAATCACAATTTTCAAAGATTTTTTAACGATAATATTTGTAGCAAATAAACCTCCGAGTCAAGTGTTTTTATTCAACTTTTTACGTAAACGCACGCAACGGTATACGTATAGGAAACATGCATTTTAAACAAATTCCGAAATATTCAAAGATTTTTTAAATTTAACCCAAAGTTAAAAGTTTAAAACACAGGAATCAGGATTAAACGAAAAGTTAAATAATCTCCCAACATTATTGGATTTAAAACAAAAAACACTTCTACCTGAGGATATTCCCGAAAGATCAGAGGGTTGTTCCAAACGAATTAATGGAGCTTGTAGGAGCGGGAGATTAAATTGTTAACAATTATAAGTTTAATCCTTACCAGGAAAACTTGACCTGAATCCGCCCCTACAAGTACTTGTCGAGTTCTGCAACTTGAGTTTCGAAAACTATACTCGTAGGTATACTCACCTCACCTCACCTAGCTATTTATTTATATTTCAACTAAGCCGTGTTACTAATCTATACAAAAGTGAAAGCGCTGGTTTTTGAAATTTAATATCACCTTAAGAGCTCTTACATTTTGAATTTATAAAATGCAGATCATAAACCCTACTGAAAAATCAAATGGAATTAGATATCACCTTCGTTATACGAGTATATAATAGACTGTCCAGAAAACACAAAAAAATGTATTTCTCGGTATATATCGTTAGGACACCATGTTCGTTGCGTATTTCATTCCAAACGTGCTGATTGTATATTATTATGAAAATTTTAGAATGTTTTTTCGGCCATGGTTTATCCAAATTTCTCGAACAATATTTGCATCATTTTGAATATGAAACGAAATAAGTTGTTTTTTCGGTGCTTGACGTTTTTTTAATTAATACGAAAATTAAGGAAAAATATGTACAGTATATGGAGACGATGAAATAAGCGATTGTGTATGTCAAATGTGGTTTGAAAAATTCCGTAATGGTGATACGACATTCGAAGTTGGTGACCCTGGAAGGCCGATTACAACTAACTGATGACGACCAAATCAAGATTTTGATCGGGGATAATTAACATTCGACCATTAAACCATTTCCCTGTCGAGGTAAGCATACACCTTCTCATACAACTCTTACGATATCTCTGACTTTCTATGTTTCTTTCATTCAAAACTGCATTCACAAGATTCAACCATACTTTCCTCGGTCCTTTGCCACCCCTTTCACTCAAATTTACAATGTATATTTGCTTCATTAGTTTATCTTCATTAATTCGTTCCACATACCCAAATAGTCTCAGAGTACTATTATTGTCTTACTCAACACACCAGCCTTTAGTTTACACTCATCCCTAACCACTGCATTCCGTATTCTGTTATAAATTTTAACCCCATGTGTTCTTATCAGAGCACGAATTTATAAAGCACTATATTCGCCTTTTCAGTCTTACGGTTGTCTTAGATTGATTTATAATTAAACATTAATATATAATCAGAACATTTTAAAAATTAAAAAAATCCGAGTCCGTAGAGAATATTATGCAAAGAAATGTTATTATGTAATCTTGATATTGAATATTGTATCTGAAAACGAAACGATTTGAAGCCCAAGTACGGTTGTTTTTGTAATGATATTGTATAAGATTCTCAGCACTTGAACCGTGTTATACAAGAGATTCTTCTGTGTTCTGGGAATCCAAGTTCTGTGTTCTGGGAATCAATTATGCATAAAATGATGAGGAAAGCTGAAGCCTGATATGTGCCCGCTAGCTCCGCCTACCCGTCTACCCGTCTACCCCTACCGGCATATTCCAGGAATTGTGATGTTCGTCTTACTGTAGGGATGCTGCTGAATTTGATTAACTGAATTTGCAAGGAAAGCAAATGAAATATATATACCAAATATGAGACTATTGAATCATTTTAATATATTTGATATAAATAAATATAGGTTTATTGATAGTAACATAGTATGTACATATTTAAATGCATTACAAAATCACATTTACTCATATATATCTCAAGATAAACAGCAGAAAATACATTTAAGAGATAAGCTATCAAAAGATCTGGGCTCACTTCATAACAACCTCCCGGCCGAGATACACCCCACCAATATAGGGCGAGCCCAGCCACGAGGATGCCAGATGTGTTTCAGCCCACACACTTGCACATGTTGATTAAGAAAAAAAACAGAATATAAATAAATGACTGAAAAAAAAATAAAAAAGTAAACCCAAAACTAACATCTCAGATTAGCTCAAACAAATAAATATAGATTCTTTGACAGCAATATACGAGTAGTGTGTACATGTATAAATTTATTTAGAAATCGCACATACTCGTATGTTACCATACATCTCAAAATAAATTGCAGAAAATACATTTAAGAGAGAAGCTATTAAAATACCCGGGATCATTCTACAACATCCCTCCCCCCCAGCCGAGATACACTCTACTAATATAGGGCGAGCCCGACCGCAAGGACATCAGGTGTTAGATATTATAGATACATCTCAATTTGAGTCAAATCCCCTAGTATAGTATAACATTTGATCTTTTAAATTCTTGCAACGTGGGTGAAGGTAAAAAAAAAACCCTTTCAATCATACTAAATTTTTGGTTTATTGATTTGTGAAAAGAATGCATTGTGTTAGTTGTTACTAACTAAAAGGAGTATACAATCTAGAATAAACACAAAAAAATGATCATATTTATTTGAGTCTTATTTATGTTAGATGATTTTTAAATTATTTTTTTTTATTTGGTTGCAACTTTGTAATTAAGTCTCAAATATTCACGAATTTGAATTCTAGCGAATTTTAATTATTTTGCTGTGTTGAACTCACATATTTAAAATGATTTGGGAAGTAGAGAGAATGTCCAAAGGGAAAGGTATGCGTAGAAGAGGTAGACCGAGGAAAACATAACTGAATCAAATGGGCCATTTTTTAAAAGAAGATAAAGTGAGAAGTGTGAATAATATAAATTTGTGCATGACGAGATGTATGAATGTGGAGGAGGCAAAAGTTGTGATTTGATAGAAAAGTTTGGAGATTAGTTCTCTGCCTACCCTGCACGGGACACGGCGTGATGATATGTACGCTAATTTACCGCACTGACACCTGTTACAACAAGCATATAGATAAACTATGAATAAAAGCGGTTGTGAAACGAATGACGTATACAAGTGAGCTACTCGTATATACTCGTAGTATGTCAGGCTGAGATTTTTTTTACTAACGGAATATTTAATTAATACCAGAATACACCCTTGAGAGGCCGAATAACATGATGAACAACGCTCACCCATCCCACTAATTGGTTAAAAATTTTAGGGTGCCGTGGAAAAATCTTGATACACTTAGGATGCCGTGAAACCAAGAAGTTTGAAGACGATTGTTATGAATAACATTTTGTCCTTTTCATTTTTATTTTGTTTATTTAGACATCACAAGAAATTTCATATTTAGAAATTTCATATTTAAGAAAACAATTCTAATTTCAAGTGGGCACACAATTTATGATATATGGATTTGCGTTTATTGCCTTTAATCTGCGTTTATTGCCTAGTAAACTAGGATTTTGCCTGTATCTTACTGATGACGTATAACATGGATAAATAAGTCGATATTTTTTTCTTCCGATTTTTGATTATACAATACCCCGTTGTAAACTTGCATCATCTTTAAAACAATGAGACTTGTTTAAATGTATGTGTCACGCGAGTCCAATCCCGCATACTTCATCATTCCAGAGATACCAAAAAGTCCACCCCACAATGTCCCGTACGTAATCACCAAAAACACACCAGATTCAAAAGTTCACACAAACCTTTGCTACAAGTCATCAAATCAAAGCACTCAAACTCCTGTCGCAATAACAACAAAGTTCCGATCTACTGCCTGAATTTTGATGACATTCTTGTAATAAAACAAATAGACTATGTTCATTTTCAGCAAACGAGTGAATGCACAGAAACTCGAAACATTAGTAATCCAAAGGAAAAAAGTTTAACCAACAATATACATGAAGTGAAATTGGAACCAGTTACCAACTAACGTTAGATTCGCTTCAAGATTCGCGACATTGGCATGTTTCAAAAGACCATTAAAAAACTCTCAATTTAAAGTCAGTAATGTTATGTGTTTCATTCCTACTATGCCTTTCCTCTCCAGCATCGTTTCCTTCATCCATCGATTGATGATATCTCTGTTTTATTATTGTCAGAATTAATCAGAAGAGATTACCACCAGGAAATAAATTTGCCAGATTCTTATATAATAAAGTGTGTATAAATAAAAAATGCGCGACCAACTTTCGCAAACTTCACCATAATTACGTTCACATATTAAATCAGTTGGTAAGCGTTCCGAGCTTTTTGCACGCTTGTTCACCCAGTGGGAATGCATGAAAAGTTAATTTTCACTGAATATTGAAACACTGAGACCTCTTTATATTACACTGCTAAACAATGATTTTTTTTATAGAAACAAAAGTAGTCATTCTTTATTAATTTTGGGGTGCTGAATTTGAAAATGACATTAACTTTGTTAATATGCTCTTGTTTTCAATCTCTACAAGGGAACGTCACTGAAATTACTGGCAAATGTTATACCGTGTGCCCTTTATGTAACTTTAAACGGATCAGCAAATTTTATACTGTTAGTACAAAAATGTAAAACAGCAGCATGACTAATGAAAACACGGGTGGTTAATTTGGAGTGATTTGGGGGTCATCGCAATATTATAGTTGATCTGCAAGACCGGGATATGAGTTTCCTAATAGAAACAAAGCTAATGGACATTACTGTGCATGTCTGACATCAAAAATATTATGTGTGAAAGTTTAGTAAAGTCCAGTGAAAATTTAGATTACCATTATACCTAATTATTTCACATACAGACGAAATTTACCTAATTCTTGTCTGCGTGGTGAACATATTAATTTCAAACGTTGTATTTTAATATTAAATACATACAAACATACCATTACGCCATTTCCCTATCGGGGTAGGTAGAGAGGACAGATCGTCATACTTTTCTATCTCGACACATATCCTTAGCCTCTTCTATATTCATACACCTTCTCATGTAACTTCTACGATTTCTCTGACTTTCTACATGTCGTTCTTTCAAAATATCATTCACTTGATCCAGACATACTTTTCTTGATCTTCCTATCATACGCTTTCCCTTTCACATTTGCACTGTATATCTGTTTTGTTAGCCTTTTTTCAATCATTCGTTTCACATGCCAAAACATCTCAACGTACTCTTCTTCAACTTACTTAACACATCAGCATTATGTTCACATTCATCCCTTATCATTTCATTCCGTATTATGTCATACACTGTCATTTAATGTATTCTTCTCAATCCAAGTATTCCTACAGCAATTATCTGTCTTTTCCATGCCCACGTTTCACTCCCATACATCCAAGTTGGTACCAGAATACTATTGTGGACTATCATCTTAACAGATTTTGATACTGTTTACATTTCAATACAGAAACGTCCGATGTATCTTTTAAGATGGAGCCAATCAAATTATTTAACTGTTATCGTATTCAGGGATCCAAAAATGTAAAATAAATTTACTTTCGTTTTTGTAATAAACAAAAAGTTAAAATTGGTAGAGCAGTGTTGTGTTATCCATGTGTCATTTTAAAACACTTTGTCATAAGAATTTAAATATTGAAATGTCATTTGAAAGTATATCATTGAATTATTTATACATCTAAATGCACAGGCAGTCCTTGACTGTCGTACATTCGATTTTTGTAGTTAGCTTTTTATCAAATAGTTTCTTCTCGTACATTTACTAGTGACCAATTAAATTGTGTACATTTTACGAACTATTTCCTATTCATCACAATTCAACTAGCCTATTTAATTCATGACTTAAACATGGGTGTCAACTACCAAGAAATTTAAGAGTTAATTGAATATCACTCAGAAACTTAATCAAACGATGACCTAATTGAGTTATAAAAGCTTAATCGGATACAAGCTGAGATAGAAAAAGCTGATAATAAAGAACCCAAGAATATGAATGAATATTCTGTGCATTTCGATAAATATTTGAATATCATGGAAGAATTTTATACCAGTGGAAAGCGTATATCACAAGTAGGGGCAATTCTTGAAGACACAGATACTATGAAACTGTCTATCAAGAAAATACAAAGAATTGTAGTATTCAATTAGAGATATCTCTTGATATGTTTTTTATAAAGAAAACATCTCGTGTACTCGTAGTACTAATAACCATATTTAATATAATTAATAGTACGTCTCAATAACTAGAATTGTGTTTAAATTTTGCACTAATGAAAATTATATTCATGTTTCCATTTTAAAATAAATATTTTTAAACACACCTTTCCAAGTTTTATATATTCCTCTACTTTCGTTAAAATTTAGGATTACCAATTATTTACGAAAATCGAGGACGGCGTGTAATATAACAAGATAGTAGATTTGTATATGTGTATATATTTGCAAACATTTCGAAGTTCTGTATTTCTCCACATAATGCAATGTGCGAACTAGAATTGGCCATTTCTCTCTGTCACACAATACCGCCATAAAATACCTCACAGAACTTGTAAATATAATATGAAGATGAAGTCGCAAAGGGAAGACAATTTCTGAGACGGGATATGTTCCTGCTTGTTAAAGTTACTTGGAATTTATTTGACTCTTTATTGAAGAAAACGTTCAAATCTTCGCGTTTGAAGCAAGTAATATAGATGAAAAATAAGTTTTTTTTTATGAAAAATCGCCATATCAGAATTAAAGAGACATTTTTGTTTTACAATACGTAGTTTTTCTTCATAAAAAAACACGAGAATGAAACAACACCCTAACGTGAAAAATATCCTTGTATTCTTCGTTAATTTATTTATTGACCAATTAAACGATACTTAAGTATCTGTTACTCGCACATAACACAATAACAATTGACAAACAAAAGCCAACATATCAACATCTACCAAAAAAAGTGTTTAATCCAACACGGAAATTTAAAAAAATCAAATGGGTTAATTCAATTCCACCAACTTTACAAGAATATTATGACACAATACGGAATAAAGTGATTAGGGATTAGTGTGAACTTAAGGCTGATGTATTATATAAAATGAAGAAGAGCACGCTGAGATAGTTTGGATGCCTAAAATAAATTATTGTAGAAAGGCTATTGAAACAAATTAACAGTACAAATGTGAGTAAAATGCGTAGTAGAGCAAGACCAATGAAATTATGGTAGAATCAAGAAATTGATGTTTTGAAAGAAGGAAATGTAAAAAGCCAGAGAAATTATAAGAGTTTTATAAGAAGGGGTATGAATTTAGAAGATGAGAAAGATATGTGTCGTGATAGGAAATAATAACGATCCGTCTTCTGCTTACCCCAACAGGGAATGTCATGATGGTATGTATGTTTAATAAAAGTCAAATATATATTTTACATATTATAAAGTTTGAAAGGCCTGATTTAGAAAGTCAATTTAATATTTGAGCCCTGAATTTTCTGAAACCGCTCTTCGTCATACTCCTATCCGTATATCGAGGCATTAGTAGATTGCAATTGTATTGTGATCAGTCTAATGTAATCCACTAGACGGCATCTAAAATGGTTAAAAAAATAAATCCCCAAATAAAATTACGTATATATTAATTTATATTCGTTTTGTTTATTGCATGACTGGAATGTGTGTATGAAAAAAAAAACTTCTAACAAAGCGTACATGCAATCAAACCACCTGTGGTATATAGATGCAAATCATAGGTTTCCTACATACGACACGTTAAAGGACTCGAAAAATGTCAGCAATGGTAACATATTATCAAACAATGAAGTGTCGAACAGAGCAAAATACAGATACGAGTAGGTGTAGTATTTGGAAGTCAATAATCTATTACTAAATGGTATAAGAAATGGAAAGGTATAAGATATGGGAATGGATGTTGCTAAATCCAGTCATGGTGATAGAAAAGTGTGAAAGGAATAGTGAATGTTATATATGGGGGAAAAATTAAAGATTAGAAAAAGTTGAAGAATTATATAATTTGGGAAGTATTTTTTCAGATGATGGAAGAGTCAAGAGGGATATTGAACAGCGTGTAGCGATAGGTAACAAAGTCAGCCGGGCACTTAAACATATACACTTGAACCGGACTGTATCAACAAAATGTGTTAAGAGGATATTTCACAACAGTATTTTAGTATCAACGTTAAAGCATGCGAGTGAAATAACTATTCACACGTCAATTTTGAGTGAACTAAAAAATAGTTCTCCAACTCAAAATATATATTTTACAATCATTACCTGGTCTGAAATACTTTTTTAGAGACTCGTTTATAACTTTCTTAAATATTTCAGGAAATAATAATCTAAAAACAACCGTGCCGTAGTTCTAAAAATTAATCTTTGAGTAGAATGCAGGATAATTATTCTCACGTCAGTTCTTAGTAAACAACAAAATTATTCCCGTAATAAAATTACACACATATCAATAATTTTCTTAACTATAATCCTTTTCTGGGGAGTCATATGTAACTCTATTCAATATTTCTGTACTGAATAATCTGTATTTTCCGAGCATCATATTTAAAAATCGAGCAATGTGTAGAATGCAGGATAACCATTGTTATATCAATTCTGAGTGAATTACTGAATGATTTTCTAAATCAAATTATATATCTAAAACGATAATTTCCTGTCTGAAAATCTTTCTCTGCAAAGTCGTATGAAACATCCTTTGAAAATCTAAAAATGCTGTGCATCAGTTCTAAAAATTAGGGCTTATATTGAATGATACTAGATAACTATTCTCACATCAGTTCTTAGTAAACTAGAGAATAATACTATTGTATCATTTCCTGGCCTGAAATCCTTCTCTGGAGAACCGTATGTAACTTCCTTTAATATTTCAGTACAGACTGAATAATCTGGAACCGCCTTGCATCAGGTCTGAAAGTTGAACAGAGGTGCAGCAATATAGAGCGGCAAATGCAGCTGCCGCCCAGGGCTTCCGAACGGAGGGGTGCACAATATCGGGATGAAACATGTCGAAGCCATAAATATTGAACCTCGACATCAGTTGCTGGGAGCAGACACCCGGCTCACATATTTTAACAGAGACGTATTTCACTTGCGGGGATCGAGTCTAATAAATTAACAAGATTTGTGATTGTTCGTTCGTTCTGTTTATTTTCCATTACACTATTTTAAAAGAATTTACTTGATTTTATGGCACTTTTTTGAATAATTTATTGTACAACAAATAATTTTTTTTAACATGTTTGAGAAATCTTAATTATTGGAAATTCCCCATGTGGTAAATAAATGTTTTAAAACTCAATAAGAGATGTGCTTCGATAATTCTGTTTCAAGTCTGCGCTATTTTACAAGTCAATGATTTCTATTTGGAATGTTACTGGTGCATTTTCGACATTTATGTCAAATGCGATGAAACATTTTTCAATAACAACTTCGCGCTTGCAGAAATCTTGGAATCGATGTCTGCGATATTCATTCAAAAGGCACTTCACTTCATAAGCGTGTTTCTTTGTGTCGCGAGGGTTTTCTCGTTTTGGTCTTGTAAAATGAGTCGTATTTTTAAGTGACAACTGATCGGTAGTAACAAGAGTATATTTTTTATGCTGCCGATTCCACAGCATTAGTTTATTGTCGAATGCCTTGATTTTATTATACATGTTATTTACTAAATTATTTGATCCTTGAATATTTTTATTTAATTCGTTCAGTTGTTGACTAGTGTCAACGCAGAAAGTGAAATTGCATATTCGTTTCTCCTCATTAAACTCCAGAAATGGCTGTCCTTTCATATCCAAGAATAGTTGTATTTTCGACTTCTTATTATGTACTCGTTTCAGCATTTTTCTGTAACTTAGCCATCGTGTTTCAGTATAATAAAGTACATCTTCGTACTCCGAGTCATTTCATGTAAAAATCCTTAAATTGGCGATGCTTTAATTATTTTCATCAAATTATATTCATAAGTTTCATGATTCGCGGAACGACATTTTTTATTTTTAAAATCTCTTGATGTATCATAAACGATTAATTCGTATTGTATCAGTTATTTTACGTCTCTTGCAATCAACCCTGATAAACCATTATTTTGTTCAGATATCGCTAATGCTCCGTCGATCGATATTCCTAAGTTTCTTTAATGGAATATTTAATCGACAAAGAACTTTTTTCTGCTCTTCGAAAATGTCTTGTTTTCCATTAGTTCCTTTCATTGACATTAAATACGCAAATTTTTCGGTTACGTTGAATTCCATGTTGCTCATGTCACAGGTCTTACCTAGTGAAGTTACTTTTCACATCAACAAAATGGAGGCTTTTTGCATTATTATTATATTTTATTACTCTTTCATGTACGAGGGTCATCCAGAAACTAAGGTTACAAGGACTCCTGAGGCCGGGGGAATTTTTTTGTTTCAAAGTTGGTGCACCTGGCATGTAGGGGGGATCCTAACGGTCAGTTTGTTTGGTCCCGCGTGTTTGTCGGCCATTTTGTTCAGTCACAGTAAATTATTCCGATGGAGAAGTCGTCGTGCGCTCCCGCCAACTCTCGTCCGTGCGAGACCCGCGTGGTCAAAAGTTTTTTGACTTTGCAGAACAATATCGCCGCGAATATCCATCGGAAGCTCGTGAAAGTTTATGGTAGTGATGTGATGAGTCAACAACATGTCACGAAGTGGGTTAGGTTGTCAGAGAAGGCCGTACTGATACTACGAGGCAAGGCAGTGATTTCTGACGAATTTGTGCAAAAAATTGAAGAACAAGTGCGAAATGACCGCCGTGTGACGCTTGAAGACCTTCACGAAGAATTTCCTGACATTTTTTAATACTTTGTCGGAAAAACTTAGTTACAAGAAGTTGTGCGCGAGATGGGTGCCCAGAATGCTCACACCAGAGCACCGTCAAAATCGCGTGACCGCCGCGCGTGAAGTTTTGGATCGTTTTGTACAGGAGGGAGAAGCTTTTCTGGACTCGATCGTGACGGGGGATGAGACGTGGGTGTGTCACTACACCCCAATAATTTTTCAACGATCAGGAGGTCGAGGAAGCTGTGAATAAGTGGCTAAAAGAGCTGGCGGCGGAGGTCTATGACACTGGCATAAAAAAGCTGGTACCTCGACTACAGAAATGTCTCGATCTCGACGGCGATTACGTTTGAAAAATAGTTTAATATATTTGTGAAGTATCCTGTGAATTTCAATTAAATACAAACATTTTTCGATCCTACATAAATGTTGTAATCTTACTTTCTGGATGACCCTCGTATATAAAAAAAACCTGGTAGTTTTATTTCCATATGGCCACCTGTTCTAAGCAATCAAAAATATGATAAAAAAGTCCCACTTCGAACAATTTTAAAAAAAATGCTTGTCAACGTGTTTGAAGACAGGCGTACTGATGATGTATTATACGTTATCTCGGCGATATGCCTTTCCTATGTTAATTATAAATGTAGTATTGTGGATGGAAAAACAAATTAATGAATATATGAGAAGAAAATTTTATAGAAGGCAATACATATTTTTTAAATGAAAATAAATATTACAAAATACGTTAGTATTCATACGTGTACTAACCATCAGTTCAACGTGTACTTTATTATACGTGTACTAACCATCAGACAATAATCGAGTCTACAAATGATATTTCTAGATATTGTAGGTGTAGTTCGACCCTGCTTTTCGCCTTCAATTCCACTCGCGCTAGATTGATGTGGACATACCTCTTCAACAATGGAAAACCCTCGGTGGGATTTGCGAGAATTCCTTGTAATATTCCGAAGCATCACGACAAAAGATGGACAAGCCAATTTATCGAAACATTCATTCAATTATTGATTTCTCTAGAACATAGATTTGATAAATAAAAATATAAAATAAAAAGCACTCTGAAATGGTTTAGACATGTAGGACGGATGAATGATGAAAAACAAATATATTAACGTATATTACACAAGATAACGACCTATATCAACCGCCTCACTAGGCTAATCCTACGTCATAAAACTCATCAAGAAATCATGTATTTTGCGTACTGCTGCAATATAATCGCTGCTTGCTTACATATTTCGTCCACTCAGTGTGCATTCGGTTTTCTTACAGACCTTATTCTGCCTATTTGATATCACTGGATTCCTTAAACGTCCAACGATGGTTCGTTGCTCGGGCGAAGTTCCCAGCCCACATGCACTTGAGACTTTTGCAACCTCCATAACATCATCAACTTTAGTTTGGGCGTATATCTACTATTCGTGTCTCTTCTGGTATAACCATAACCTAGCATGCACCTTTCCGTGCTGCGTTGTGTTGTCTGAAACTTTCTTATCATTCGTACTTATAGACCAAGTTAAGCATGTATATGTTCGTATAGTACTGGTAAGAAGATACATTGGTTAAATACCTTACGTCTTAGACAAATTGGAAGATTGCTCTTGAAAATGTAGTCCAGTCGTTCAAAGGAATTCCAAAATAGTTTTGCTTTTTTATTTATTTCACTGAAAGTGCAATCATCAAATGAAATATTTTGTCCTGCGTGTATTGTTGAACTTGTCCACCTGGATCGATGTGACATCATCAAAGATATCCGACATATATTTTGTGTTTTTAATATTCATTTTCAAACATCTGCCAATTCCAGCATTTGATTCTGTAGTTCCTCAGGATGTGAAGCAAAGGGGATAATATCATCTGCACATCTAAGATCGCTCAGACATAGATCATTAATATAGATTCCTTTGTTATCCCTTTCTTTCAGGGTAGCGTTGAATAATTTTGGCGAGATGGTACCATTGGTCATCTTTGATTTGTTTGGCGAGATGGTACTTTGATAGAGGTTTACTGTTGTTGTCGCACTATTGTATATATTGCTGAAGAGTTTGACATAATATAATAGACATTGTTTGACATAATGTTTTCGTATTCCCTAATTAAGTAAGGTTTTGATAATAGCGGATTTTTCGACCGAATCAAAAGCCTTTTCATAGTTTACGGATGCCATATATACAGTAGAAGTTGATATTCTTGACTACAATCTATAATTTCCTTTACTACCTGAATGTGGTCCATTGTGCTGTAACCTCCTCCAAATCTAGCTTATTGTCTTGGTTGATTTCATCAACAGCTGTTTTAAGTCTATTGGAGAGAATCTTACTGAAAACTTTATACAGAGTTGGTAGTAAGCCCAGCAATTCTTAAAATCTTTTTTGTCTTCCTTTTCATGGAGTAGGATGATGGTGTCATTTTTTCATTCATGGGGAATATCTTCCTCTTGTAGACACTGTGTTAAGATTTTTTTAAATACGAAACTGTTTTCCGCACAACCCAATCGAAATTTTTGTCAACACTTATCTTTCGAAACGTCAATTCTAATTTGATTGTCAATTTATTTTAACACAAAATAACAAGTTAATATATAAAAAAGTATATTGATAAACGTTCATGTAAAAATATCTCCATTTGTATAGAGTGGACCGGACCGCTCCAGTGGCGTCCTCGAGAGTAATGGGTGTAGGTAGATGAGAAGATCCATTGGCGCCACACCGGCCCGCGGCTATAAAACAAAGGGGATCGATAGCGGAGCTCACGGCGGCACGGGACTTAGGCTACTCCTGGGCCTAGTCACTCAGGACATATTGGACATTTTTTGGACTATTGAATCTGTAATACCTAAAAAAATTATTTAAGAGTTTGTTGAAAAATATATTTCAAAAAATGAGAAATAATACAAAAAAAAGAAACCTAATAAATGAGCATTGTTTGTAAACATATTCAATTTAATCATATTTATTTATTTTATTTACTTGGGTTATTTATTATTTTATGGAACGGCAAACAGCGATAGGATAGTAAACGAATAAGGCAATAAAACAAATATATTTGAACCGGACAGTATCAACATTTACTAAGATGATAGTCCACAATAATATTTTACTACCAAATTTGATATATGTGAGTGTAACGTGAAAAAGACTGAAAGGAACTGAATAAATGCTGTAGAAATGCGTGCACTGAGAAGTATGATATACATATGGTGACAATGTATAATAGAATACGGAATGAAGAGATAAGGATGAATGTGAACTTAAGGCTGATGTATTGAGTAAAATGAAGAAGGGAACTCAGAGATGGTTTAGGCACGTAGAACGAATGCATAACAAAACATATATAGTGCAAATGTGAGTGTACAGTGTGGTAGAGGAAGACCAAGGAAAATATGATTGAATCAAGTTAATGATATTTTGAAAAAAAAATGTGGAAAGTCAGAGAAATCGTGGGAGTTGTACGAGAATGTGTATGGATGTAGGAGAGGTTAAGTATGTGTGTCGAGATATGAAACTCTGGTTGTCTTCTCTGACTACCCTGAAAGAGAAATGGCGTGATGGCATGTATGTATGTATTATTGTATTTTTAGCATTAACAAATAAATCGTTCTCGAGTTGGTTGATTGCCCGTGTATTAAAAAAAACTGTCCATTACGAAAAGTAAGAATTTGGTTTCGATAGATCAAACACGTCTCCAGTTAGCCTCTGCTCGATGTATCATACGTTATATGCCATTTTGTAATATCCATTATATTTAAATGCTTTTATCAGTATTTTCCAGAAAACTTTAGCAAATTTTAGTAAGAACTGGAACCTGGTCATCATAGACATTACAAATAGCAATATTGCTTACTTTTTATGAAATACATTTTTTAACTCATGTAAAAATGAACGTTTTAGGAGTCTTATTGTTTTAGGAGTCTTATTTTTCTTTATGAATTGATAGCTAATATTTTCACGGTGTGGTAAGGCTGCACTGAAAATAAAATACGGATGTTTAAGTTAATTATTCAGTATTTCAATATTAGTTTTTTTACATTTTTTTCATTTCACTCAAGATTTTGACTCAGGGAAAAATAGTTGCGTTTAAAATAAACAGCTTTACATTGGTAATGCCATTTTTGTGGTAGTGAGTGGTTTTGATATCCATATTCAACATTTATGATTCAATTTTACTTTCAGATATCACACAATCTGTGGTTATCGTGCATTTATAGTATTTCATAAATTTATGTATGGTATATGTGTATGCATATATGTTTTAAATGTATGCATATGTGATAATATAAATATGGGGGTCTATGTATGTGTGTGCATGAATAAATCTAGCATTTTATTGGTCGATAGTCTGTAAAAAATATTTTTATGAAGTATAAACGACTTGGAAGTTATTTTAATAAATATTTCATATCATGTTTTTTCTCTGTTTTTTATTGTATAATATGAAGGTGTGAACCGAAAAACAGCTGTGATACCACCGATCGGATTTCTTCCTGATCAGGGGGAGGGGGGTCGTACGAGATGAGCATATACGTTTTCAAAGCATCTGATTTAAATTGTTTCTTATATAAATCAGCGAAATTTAAAATAATGTAGACCAAATTGTGGGATCCATCGTCGATATTTGAGGTATTTGTATCATAGGGAGGAGTTAATCAATGTTCTTGGGCCGTATTGTTATGTTATTTCGGTATTTAATCGCTTGAGACTCACAGGCATACCTTTGATCTTGTGTTACTTTATAAAATCTTAAATGGTTTTGTGAACTCTGCTATGACTCTTAAACAAATTATGTGATTCTTTTCACTATTTATGATGACTCTATAAACTAGTAGTGAGAATGTACGAGAGAATAATTCAATATCTGATCCTGACATGGGCATATTTAGGGTTTAGGAGGACGGTGGTTGAAATTATGGAATGACGACTATCCTTCTCTCCGTTGACATAACTGAACTATCCATAAAATGATGGAATGACGACTATCCTTCTCTCCGTTGACATAACTGAACTATCCATAAAATGATGGAATGACGACTATCTTTCTCTCCGTTGACATAACTGAACTATCCATAAAATGATGGAATGACGACTATCTTTCTCTCCGTTGATATAACTGAACTATCCATAAAATGATGGAATGACGACTATCCTTCTCTCCGTTGATATAACTGAACTATCCATAAAATGATGGAATGACGACTATCCTTCTCTCCGTTGACATCCTCGTAACTGAACTATCCATAAAATGAACACTGGTTATTGGGACTTTAATTGTTGATATAAATTATAAATGATCTGTTTGTGTTAATATTTATGATCAATTTCCTGAAAGAATTCTTTTAATTTAAAAAAATTATATTTATTCCCGTTTTGCTTTGTTTTTATAATCAATAAACGAGATTATTATTATTTTTCCAAATCTATTGGATCAAATAATTTTCCATATAAATAATTTTATCAATATCTATCTATGTTAGTTTGCGTGTCAACGTAAATTATTTATGTTGTTTGTTTATGATCTTTCCTGCCACGTATAGGCAAATTTGATCAGACGTTTTGTTATCAAGAAACCATAGACGAGTTATGAAGGCAAATCAGGCGCCGACACTCATATTCGAATATAGTATCTGAAACATCAGTCGTAATAAATCATGCAGACGGAGTATTTTAGAAACACGCAAGGAAAAACGGCGTTAGCTAAAAGCTAATTTGTAATAATAATCGTGACATTTTGTGAATGACAATGTTTGATGTATGATTGCGAATCAGCGACGAACGTTTCAGACATTTTGAAATCTTAATCATATGCGATGTTGTTTTTTATTCTTCGAAAAATATTTAAAATTAAAAGTGTATGTTTTTAATGTTTTGATTATTTTGTATTTAAACCAGTAATCTAGATAACAGTTTTATTAATTAAGCTAACCAATTGTTAAAGCTGTTATTTAGAGAGTAAATTTCATTAGTTTAAATCCAGAAGATGAATTATATTTTTCTTTAACATATTAAAAAACGTGACCTGAAGATAACATTATATTCGGCACTACTGATCAAGTCTCCAGACTGATTATTAACCAGATTGGTTGGTAAACCAGAAATATATCAAAAGTTCTTAATTGAAAACCAGACTGGAACTCGATTTAAAATAAATTGTTTTCTAGCGGGAATCGAAATCATAACCCTCAGGCTAGAAGACAAGCGTCTTTCCAACTAGGTCATGAGATATAAAGAAAAATCGTATATAAGTTCATTCTTTCTTTTTCATCACATGCTCAATGCTGGTGTTCTACCTAATACTCAGCGCACCACCTGTCTGTTGAATGCAGCGCTTTTAGAAGGTATTGTTAACTTATTTATTTGATCCGTCCTTCTTACAGCACCCTTCCTCTTGCTCGCCTATCCTCAACTGTCCCCGTCATCACCAGCTTCTCCAGAATTTCATCATTCTTTCTAAGAACATGCCCAAAGTACGTTTACATTATTTTTATACATGCTGTCGATAGTATTTTAGCAATATTCGTGTTTTGAATGATTGAGACGTTGGTGCACCTTGCGGTCCATATGATACGGAGCATTCGCCTCTACATTTCGAAGGCATATATTATAGTCTAAAGTTATTTTTTTCATTCAAAGAAAATACGGGTTAACTGCAATTCACAGTTCGCCATGTACGTGTTAGAACAACATTAGTAAGCGTCCAGAACCAGACTGACACCCCTTTTTTTTTTTTTTGGTAAATCGTGAATCGAACCCGAAACCCGCGAGTTAGAAGTATTTATATCAAATAAACCACTGAGACCATTCACTTCACTTCAAAATATAATAGACTAAAATTATATTTAAAATGAAGTTTTATTTAGTAGAAAAACGTGTGCAGGGTCTTTCAACGCTCGAAATTTGTTAAGTTATAGCGGCCATGTTGTTAAAGCAACATCTGTTAAATTTATTGTAAATTGTTCATGGCGTATGGCAAATCACTATAGAAGGTTATAGCGTTGAACAACATGTGCAAATCATCAAATTTTATTTTCAAAATCAGTGCTCCGTTCGAGAGTTCAGGTTTATGCGTATAAACCGCAAACAATTGATGCCCTCAAAGTCAACATAACGAACGCCATCCAGCAAATTCAGCCAGATTTATGTGACAAAGTCATCGAAAATTGGACCTCCCGAATACGTGCCACCAATCAAAGCCGCGGCAGACATTTGAACAACGTTATATTCCATACTTAATGACATAAAATTTTCTTTTAAATAAAAAAAATTGAGTGGATATCTCTCACACAACTTGTTTTATTTACATTTAAAAATCGAGCGTCCTTATTGAAAGACCCTGTATTAATATATTTTTTTAATTTTAATGAACAAAAATGGCTAACCGCCAACGTACTCGTAAATTCAATTTAAATTTAGACTTACCCAGCAAGTCTCAAAGCTTTCTTTATACAATATTATACTTGGTATTTTAATTATTTAACATTCCACCGATTTTTTGACATCCGTAAGACACAAACGATGTTGAATTCTCTTGAGTTCTACGTTCTGGGAAAATACTTTAGTTCGATTCCGAGAAAAGAGAAACTTTCGTATACATTAAGTATCATCACCTTCAGGTTTAAACTTGTCTATTGTACATATTACTTCATTCTAAGAGATAACAATAACCTTGTAGAAAAATCGTTATTCAGACTGAGAATTCCACGGACAACAAGGCGAACTAACGCCTCCATTCTCGAATTACTGAGAATCGCCGACATACGAGTATAGTATTATAATTATCGACCGATTCTTTGGGTGCATTGATCGTGGCCAAAGGGACAGTTTAGAAAAGTGTGTGATTACTGAAGGCATGGAAGGACGGAAGGAAGAATCCTAATGCGTTTGACTGACAAAGTGTGAGATGCAACTGGACTACCCTTAACAACTGCCCTTCAGGAGTCGTCAGATGCTATCATAGGAGTCACGGTGATCAGTCATGAGCTATACGACAGGATGATGTTGATAAAAATATCAACCACATTAAAAAGTACTTCGTTCTTCAGTTTTTACCTCGTCTTTTACTGTGCATGATGTTCGACTCTGGTACCAGCTAATATAAAACTGGCAACATTGTTGATTGCTTAAAAAATTGAATTAACAAAGATTACATCTCCCTTCGTCACTTGTAATCAACGGACAGAATATAAAGAGCTTTTTCCGAATTTGGACTGTACGGACGTTTGTTATTTGGATATTACGGAGGAACAACTGGACAAATTAGAGCGTCTACAAAATGTTCGCCTAAGATTTATTTTTAAGCTGAAAAAGTAAGCTCACATCACTTCATACAAGAAGAAGCTGAACTGGTTGAACATGAGAAATAGACGCAAAATTCACATACTGTCACTACTGTATAGTATTCTTAATTGTCCCACCACCCCTCTTATCTCTCCGAAAACATTCAACAGATATTTTTTAATGATTTTCCCAGTTCAGCGCTCTTCTTTTTTTGACGTCGTCCTTTACTGCCCATGCAGTGAGACTCTGAAACCAGTTACAAACCAATGTAAGACTCCCTCCGTCATTGGCATTTCTTAAACAGTGACTGAAAAAACTCTTTTATTTTCATTTATAGTCAGTTATATAACGTGTTTCATTCCTAATTTGCCTTTCTTCTCTACCATCCCTTCTTTTTCCTTTTATTAATGATATCTCGCTTCTTTTTATTTGTATATTGTTCATGAATTTTGTAAAGGTGAATAATTATTTAAATATTTTAACGACCACGTAACTTCCTTTATATACATTTATCTGGTTGGTTGGAAGAGATTGCCACCTGGCAATAAGCTCTCCAGGTTGTTTCACAATGAAATGTTAAATAAATAAATAAATAATGAAGTTAAACCAATTTCAATATCTCAGCAACGTATTAACGGAAACTTAATCTGACATCAAGTTAAATGCAGAAATGCAATGCGCGGGGAGCAGCAACAACACGGGGACATTCTGTTGAAAGGACAATATCAATTTAAAACTTCAACGAAGACTGATCAAGTACTGTGTATGGTCTGTACTGCTTTATTGAATGGAGATACGCACTCTCAAGGTGAACATCATAAACCGATGGGAAACGTTTGAATTGTCGATCCAGATGATGCTTCGAATTCCTTGGACTATCTGTCAGCAACACGATTGTCTTTCATTATCCCGAATATATTCAACACTTTCATAATCACAGATAAATTCAACACTTTCATAATTCCCAATAATGTTCCAATAATCGAGCAAGTTTAGAACCACTGAAGTAAGCGCAAAACTTACAGTTCGTCATCGCACAGTTTTGCACGTGAAGTGGCAGCAACTAGCTCATAATAACAAGTCTAGCGCATATGAGTATTCTCACTAGATGAACTCTTTTATCAAACTTGAACCTCTTTTTTATACAATCGGGAATTTAACTCGAAATCCCCGAGTGGAAGTCAAGCGACTTACAAACTTAACCACAGAGATCGTCTCTTTCATTAAAGTTTTCGTAATCAAAAATTTAAAAAATTCTCAACATCCTTACACCTAAAAGAAATTTACTCGGTGGTTAAAAGCAAAACATCTGTGGCGGCTTCTTTTCCTTGTATCTTGGAGAAACATTCCAACAAGGACCCTTTTTGAAGGTTTAAAATTTCTACAGAATATTTGGGGTTTTATTCATGATGCTGAATAATTTTCCTTGTTTTCTTTTCATATTTTTAATTTCAATATTCTAAGGTAGTGTTAAGATTCTGAAACTTGACTTTCAATTCCAGCGAAGAGATTTTGTATTGATATTGAATTAAAACGAAAATCACACATCAATTATGTGATAATAATAATGATAAAATGACAATTTACATAGCGCCGTTTAGAGAGCAAACTCTTCTCAAAGGCACATTGACTCTGAATTCAAACCCACTACTATTGAAAAATTTAAAATAACATATTACAAAATAAATATATACATTTATACACACATAAGTTGAGTGTATGGATAGGAAGGAAGTGGCTGCGGCTATTAGGTGGGGTGCTTCCCCGCTTCTGCATATGTTCAAAAAACATATTTTAGAATTCAAAGAAACCATTCAGAACTACAAAGAAACCTTTGTAGATTTTCCGATATGTGATAGTATAACACATTTGGCGTAAGTTTAAATTTTAATAGCCGTATTCGTACCAAAAATAAATAAGATTGAATAAATAAGATACATCTAGGAGTTCGTTATTTAAGTCTTATCCTTTTGATTAAGTACAGGAACAGTATTATCCAGGAATATAAAAAGCCTACTTTATAACACACAACTAAGACTTGTGCTAACTAATGAATTGGAGACATGGACACTTATATAATTGGACGCACGAGTTCGCGATAACTTTAAGAGGAATATTATCCACAGAATATATCGGTATGGTCCTAGTTATGATTAGTCGCGAAAATTACAAGTAATCAAAAAAACTTTGCAGCATGTATGGTGAAGCTAGCGTAGCAAAGTAATAAAAAAAGGTTAGACTGCGCTGGCTTGGGCACTTATATCGCATGCAGAACACTCATTCTGCAAGAAAAGCATTGTTCAGAAATTTGTTGGGGCATAGAAGAATGGGGAAAGCAAAGCTGATATGGCTGGATGGTGTGACAAAAGAAAAGCATTGTTCAGAGATTTGTTGGGGCATAGAAGAATGGGAAAAGCACAGCTGATATGGCTGGATGGTGTGACAAAAAAACTGTCGTACACTAGATATGTTATAAGGATGCTGCTGAGAGAAACAAGTGGCAGAGAATCCTGCAGGTACACAAGACCCGTCCTGGATTTTAGAGCTGAAGACGATGATGCAAGAGGCAAATAGGACTCCAGACTGAATCGTCCTTGGAGTTTTCCCCAGGTCTCGGAGCTGTTGGGTTAAACTTCCAATGACCTTAAAATAAACTATTAAAATATTCAAAGATCACTTCATAACTGGTTCGGTAATCCGAGCTGTGAAATAACCTGGATGGAGACGTTTTATAGTGTTCCTGGTGGAACTGATGATGAATATAGTAGAAAAAGTGTTATTTTGATTTTTTTCAAAATATTTCATAAACTATTTTAAGCATTCCTGTAAAATTATTTACAATATTTTGATTGAAAATAAGAAAAATCAAAATATAAAAAAGTTAATTATAATTTAAGAAATACGAAACTCGTCGACCTGTAGAACTCGGAAAACTAGTGAAAACTTCGATCGATACAAAAAGATTCTAAAACGTTGGCCGAAGACATGAAAGCCGAAAGAGAAATCTCTCGTGATGGCAGGACAACATAAAGAAAATATATAATGTGAGAGATGCCCGGTGAAAGTTGCAGGACAACCTCAGCCTACAGACGAGTTATACAGACTGGGGAAGAAGATACTTTGAGATCGGTTTAAATTATTCGACTTTTTTTTTTTATCCACTTTTCACGTATTTCTCTTGTTACACAAAGAGGGTCTGCTTCTAGCGTTAGCTTATTCGTTAGGAATAATATCAGCCAGGATTCTTCTCATACTGCTAGACGGTACCGAGAATATATCAACAGTGTCATTCAGTTGGTTCAATCTCTCTATACCACGCGTGACTGAGTGTTTAGCCACGATATTCGTCCTGTAAGTTGGTATGTAGAACAGAGGGTGATTTCTTGCACGGCTATATTTATTGGGTACATATAAACTTAGTGCTTCTAGAATCGCGGGACAGTTAAAGCAACCTTGGAAAACCTTCATTAGGAATATCACAATAGATTCTTGCCTTCGTGTTTCGAGGCTTCTATAGTTAAACACCGTGAGAAGTTCGGCATGGTGAGCATATTTTGGGTAATCGCCCTTTGTTCTGTACCATAGATATCTGAAGATTTTTTTTTGTATTTGTCCTATATTTTTTTTATATTTGAGCTGATGAAGAGCCCAAACCGTAGATGTATATTCTAATTTGGTTCTAATTAGATAATTATATAAATTTCGGAGGATATCGGTGCTGTTAAATTCTCTTGATATTCTCATTAGAAAACCGAGTAGTTTGTAACAGTCCGATATTAAACGTGAGACATGATTAACGAATGTGAGTCCGACATCAAAGGTTACGCCCAAATCTTTGAATTCAGAAACTCTGTTTAGTGCCACTCCCTGTATAGTATATTGACGGTGGATTGGTGAAAACGATCGACTATAAGATACACAGACACATTTATTAATGTTGAACAGAAGATGATTTTGCTCACTCCGGGAGAATGGGGAGTCTAGGTCCTGTTGTAACTGTGCACAGTCGTGAGGTGAATTGGTATTTTTGAAAATTTTCAAGTCGTCAGCGAACAATAAACATGTCGAGTGACTTATGGAATTTTGAATGTCGTCTATTAATATGAGGAATAGTAGGGGATCTAAATTGGATCATTGTGGTATACCAGATCTTGCGATAAATTCCACAGAAGTCTTGTTACGGATTGTTACGTATTGAGATCTTTCTTTTAGGTATGATGCAAATAATCCAATTAGATTATCGCTGAAGCCAAGTTTGTACATTTTCTTAAGTACTCGTAATACTCGTATATCGTGATCAACTTTGTCGAAAGCTTTCTGGAAGTCTGTATATATTACGTCCGTTTGTGAAAGTTCGTCTAAGTTTGACGCAATCTGTTGTGTTAGAGAGAGAAGGTTAGTAACAATCGATCGTTTTGGCAAAAAGCCATGCTGGTTTCCAATAAGTCTTGTTGATACTTGGTGGGTCAATTGGTTGCACAGTACAGTTTGCACACACAGACTTACCTGAGATCTTCTCGTCGTGGTCGTGGTCTGGTTCTGAGTCGTGGACGGGCCGCTCTAGGTTGTCGACAGTCACAGTGCAGTGCGCACAGTGCTGCAGAAGTAGCCAAAGTCAGCACCAGGGGTGCTGCCAAAAAGCGCAGCACAATGGTTATCTGCTCGCTGCGGTCGTAGTGAGGAAGAGCCACGCTGTGATCCGCCCTGGACCAGTAACAAGGGTACTGCGCTCCTTCGTAACCATAAGTCTCAGTAAAATTAGCACAGTTAACTGTAGGAGGGTACCCACAGCCTTTAATATTGATCAAGAGAAGCGCATTGTGGGATCTACCTTCAGCGTCATATTTCACATGTATTCTTGTACATTTATACAAATCAGCTGTACAGCCTTCTCTACATGAAGCAAGCATGCATTCCATAAGACCATTGCGTTCTTCCTTTCGGAGGGTCGTACAAGTGACCGGCTGAGATGGAAAATCCGCTGCCAGGGCTGACAAAGCAGGGTCGACATAAAGAGGCACCAGAAAGAGCAGTGCTCCCCCGCCCCCGGCCGCTAGCGCTGCGAGAAAGGCGGTGCCGCAGCGGGCGGCCTGGTCCTTGATTCTCTGCACGCGCGACGGGGGCCCGCGGGGCGGAGGCGCCGCCGCCCCCCGCAGCAGCAGCTCCGAGCTGCCACTGCGCATCCTTTACCGCATCCTCGACCCGGCCCCCACGCTGGTTCGCCTCGTGTCCCCACCGGGACTCACGGTGGTTTCTATATTCTATTACTTCAAATCTTTATCAACTTCTAATTTCAAAGATCTTCTTAATATTTTAATTGAGTAAGATTTCTAATTCAATCGTTTAACTCAAATATCCATAAGATACCACAAAGTTCCAAATATTAATATTCCGATCGATATGGGAACAAAAAAAAAACAATTGTGACCAATAATGGTATGTTTTCGGAAGAGTAGAACCACCGTTTGTATCAATTCTTTATATACATAATCAGTTTATATTAATCAATTCCGTATCCATCAAATACGTACTTTCCCTTCATTTAACCTATTGTTCTTTTGACTGAGATTCAACACAGAAGTCAACTGTAAAGTAAGTATTTTTTATGGATCTAAAGATGATTTAGTAATATTTCTGGTATTTTTTTCGGAAGAATCGTTCAAGTTTAGTTGAAATCTCTCATTGCTTAAAAATACCAAAAATGTCTATGGATCTCAGCTTCGTCGCTTCCTTTTTTTAAGATCCTATAATAAACAAATTAATACTCTTTACAATCGTATTCCCTTCATTTTTTTCCAGATATTAATGCAAAAATCTTGCTGGGTACTTAACACACAAACGTTTAAGACACACTTTTTTTCTTATATGAATTGCAAAATTGTTTTTCTTTCAAGTCAATTGTAAATTTATTTACAGATGTTTTAGATCGATGACACAAAATATTTTTTTTAATATCACGATGCACAAGATTAAAAACTTGCAGGTAGTTTTTCATACAATATAATATTTTCACTTAATCATTTTGAATAATCACATTAGAAGTTAATTTGAGATTTATGTAATAAAAAATCCATCATTTAAAGATTACGAAATAACATTTTACATTCACTAATCCTCAAGTTCAACAATAAACCAGTGTATACTTTAATCATAAAATCTTATTAATAAATATATTTTGATATTATCAAAAAAATCCAAAATATTTTTTGTTAAAAAAAAACTTATGAAATCACAACAATAATTTTAACATTATTAAAAAAAATAGATAAACAAAATCTTTCTACAAATGGTGTACTGTAGTTTGTTCTGAAAAAAAAGATGTGATAGTAAATCTTGTAAAAAAATAATCAATTAAAAGATATTGTAATTTGACTTTTAATGTTGTTTTTCGCTGTATTAAAGGAACAGTGTCTCTTTACTATTTTTTACTGAAATATCATTAAATTAGTAGATATAGCTTGAAAAAAATCCAGAGATTGGTGTTGAAAAAAATTATGGATTTGTAAAATTTATTTTGAAACATTATTTTCCAGTGAAAAGGGAACATAATGATTTGACGTCCACCGAATTCAGAGAAATAAAAAATTTCATTAATTCTTTTTTTTTAATTAATAAAAAATAAAAATTAAATAAATGAGAATTGGTTTAGTAATTCCATGAACGACGGCGTTTGAAGCACATTTTAATAAATTTAAACATTTTTTATATTTTATTTATACTACCAAGTGCAAATGCGATGCGATCATTTACATTCATATAATTAATATTAATAAAATTTTACAATTATCCCGCGCTTGTTGGAGGAAACGGATACGAGCGCGCCCGAGCGTGCGGTGTTCCGGCGGCGTGCGCTCCTACTGAAAGCTCTGACAACTGAAACCTGAAAGGCGGGATTGCCGGAAAAGTGTGCTTTTCAATTGGACAAGCAATATTCAATACTTCAATGAAAGGGATAGGATGCAGAAATACAAATAGTGTTGTTCTTTTAAATATAACATATGTTATATTGTGTTATTTGCAACATTTTACATAAGAGATGTTTAAATGTACTGTGTTTTTTTTTAATGTTAGACGGAATATGAGAATATTTGTTTTGAAATCAAAATAAACTAAATAAGTACGACTAGTCCCAATAGACCTCATTCTCTCAATGTGACTAAACCCTCTCAACATCCCTTACAATGTAACATAATACTATAAACCCTCTCAACATTCCTTACAGTGTGACTACACTAAACCCTCTCAACATTCCTTACAATGTAACATAACATAACATAATACTATAAAAAAACTCATTCAAAAATATGTTTGATATAAAACATAAAGATTTCAATATTTATTTCTTGGCATAAAGATTTCAATTTGAATAAATCAATTAACTACGAATTCGACAATATTAATGCAAAGGAAAACTATTGAGGGGAGTGAAACCTTTAGCATTATTTTGTTTATTACTTTTTGCTTATGGCTTTATGTATCTCTAATTTTCCTCAATTCATTGTTTTTATAATTTTTTTTGTGATGTACGCATAACTGGAACTGTACTATCTTAGAAATAATGATTTGTTTCTTTTATAAACATTCTAATACAGTTTTCCACAAAGTTAAAGCCGAAACCTTTGATAAAAAAGTAATTTTTTTTCAGTTGTTTTTGCGCATGTCTATATACAATAGTTATTTAAATTGACACCAGATACAAATACCTCATATAATTTTATTGTATCAAGATAACAATATTGAATGAAATTCACTCATTCATTAATCGTTTTTCAATTATCGATTTCATAAATAAGAATTATATTAAATCTATGTGATTCATTCAAATATTAACACCAACTAATAAGTATTATACATACGTCGTCTAATAATTATTATACTAATTATTTTTTCATTTATTTTGCGTAATAAATGTGCATAAATAACTCTTCATCATTTATTTACACTGACCTTTAACCCTGATAATTTCTGCATTGATTAAGTTACTCTATATTCAGCCACAAGTTTATTCATCATATTTTTTAACGAATACATAATACCATCACGCTATTTTCTCCGTCAAGATATGCAGAGGACAGAGAGACTTTCCTATCACAACACACATATTTCGCCTCCTCTACATTCATACAACATCAAATATAACTCCTACGATTGCTGTTTCAGTATCTCGGCAATCTCGTGTGTCGTGAACGCAGCTTATTATTAATAAAAGTCTTAATTTGGTAGTAACCGGCCTCGCAGAGAGACACCATCTTTGAATTTCGCATCATTATTATGTATTTTTTAAATCCATATTAGACACACACGATCGCTTACTGCATCTTTGCAATACATATAAATTATGATGATTAAACTTGTTAGTTGAATTTAATTTTTTTTGTGCTTAATTTATTTATACCTGCTATATATGTGTATAATATAAAAATAAGGGTCAACACAAAGCATTTGTGATGCTCTCATCGCTACGTTGGCGGTTTGTTGCAATATGGAAGACTACATAAAAACAGGTATAAAATAAACCTTTTGTTGTATTTGGTATAGCAGGTATAAAATATGCCTTGTAATGTATTTTAAAATACACTTTTTATTTATTTATTTCATTTTACTTTATTTAAACGATCAAGTGGTCTTTTTATACCAAAATTTATAAAAATAACAATTAAAAATCAATATTGACCTGTAATTATCTGGTACATATTGTTACTCACAATAATGTTTTTTTCCATTGAAAAAAACATTATAAAGGTAGCCCATCATATTAAAAAAGTCAACCCACATAATATCCTAAATACATCTCTGCAAGAACAACTTCCTTATTTTTATCTTGTAGGTAGTCAAAGACGACCTCCGTGCCCTGGTGGTAAGACACTTGTCTGTCGATCCGGAGGTTGCGGGTTCGATCCCCGCTGGAACCCAGATTTTTGTAAATAGTATTCCAGTCTGGTTATCACTTAGGGCCTATAAAAACATCTTTCTGGTTGGTTGGAAGAGATTGACACATGGCAATAAACTCGCCAGGTAAAAAATAAAATATATATATATATGGAAATCCACACGATGCCCATACTGAATGCCTAATCCATGTAGTCTTGTTATTTTGGCGTTAAGTAATAATTAGTTGTAACTTAATCATTGTGGAATAAAAATATTAGGTAGGCCTAAAAGGAACGTATAATCTGGCGGGGTAAGGTCAAAATTTACAAAGCGTGAGTAAAGCCAGTGGTTAGTTAAATAAATAAATAAGTCAAATTATGATTTATGGAATAGTCTAGAGCAGATATAACAAAAACAAAAAGTTTGCTCAGAGCAAATGAAATTAAGCCCCTCAATTAGAGATAAAGTTAGAGAATCCCGAATTAGAGAAGTAAGTTACGTAGAGAATATTGTGAGATATTATTGAAATCATTGAAAACTCTGGCTAGAACACGTGGAAAATATGGATAACATTAGGGTACTAGGGTACCTACTTGCAGTGTATGAAATACCTGCGGCCAGTCGTCCCACAAGAAGACATTAAAAATACGGAAGGATAGCTAGCAGGCAACATGTCAAGAGAAGCAGTCCTGAGGATAACAAACCATAGATCTAAGTTAAGAGAAAGAAGAAAAATAGTCTGCATACGTCCAATCTACACTTCTGCTCGTCGTCGTTGCGGAGCCTTGTAGTCGAGGATCCTCTCGTCAATTCAGTTAAACAGCGAAGCTGTGCCGTGGAGTTTTCGTTTCTTTCTCCTCTTTAAGCGAGTGAGCTGTTGCACACCAACAATCTCATCCGCCACACCAGTGTACTGGATCCGATGACACACCTGAAGTGAGACGATCGGTGTACATGGGCATGTCCCCCCTCCCATTTTTTTATAAAGAATAGGTGTGATCGAAGTCATAGGTATCTTTATACCTCGAATACTAGGCGGAAAAAAATCATGTGTCATTCGAGAGGAGTAGCACAGCGCGGAGTTTGAACCGGAAACCTTCCGCAAGGAAGTCCAGTGCGTTACTGCGCGGTCATGCACTTTTGCTACACATCTTAGAATTGACTTTTTTTTATAATTAGCCTACTATTTCTCAGGTGAGAAAGAAAAAAAACATCCCTTGCTATCAAATACCTCTTTACTGGAACCCTCGCTTAAATGTCCGGATACCGATGAAAAACCTTCCAAATGCCCCGCCCCCGCCGCTTGCGCAGACGCACCCCTCTGCCCCTCCGTCCCTCCGTCCCTTCACAAAGCCCTGCTACCATTTAACGACCTTCTGAACTTAAAGATTCTGAAGCCGAAATTCAATATAAATAATATTAAGACAAACATTATTCTACTTAAAGAAACTTAAAAGAGTCATTAAAGTTTTCTTTTTTTACCTTTCCATGCATATTTACCAGTTAAGGGATGAGAGAGGGTTACCAGCCTCGATGCACTATTTACCCCTCACGAATGCTTCCATTGACAATCTTCTCTATTTAAGATTGGTATAGTCCCATTTCTTGAGAGTACATGTTTTGTCATCTCCGTTATATCTCGAAGGGTAAAAATTACAATGTCGTTTGTTGCTGGCACAGTGTTCCTGGAAAAATAACAACAAATACAGTAGGCTCACAATTATCCGGGGTCGAATTAACCGGGTGGGTTGTGGATTAACCAAGGCAATTAAAAAATCTGTTTTTTATACACTCATACCATCACATCATTTTCCTGTCGTGGAAAGAAAGAGAACAGAGCTCCAGACTTTCCTCTGACGCACAATCTTTGCCACTTCTACATCCATACACTTTTTCATACAACTCATGAATTCTTTGACTTTTTAAGTTTCCTTCTTTTCATAAAATTTTATAAACATGGATACATACATACCATCGCACTATTTCCCTGCAAAGTAGGCAGATAGGACAGAGCGCCAGAATTTCATATATTGCCGCATATCCTTAGCCTTTTTTACATCCATGCAACTCCTACGATTTATTTGACTTTCTATGTTTCCTTCTTTCAGAAAATCATTCACTTGATAAGACCATACTTTCCTTGGTCTTTCTCCCACACGCTTTCCACTCACTTTTATATCTGTTGAATATATAATGTAAATTACCAAATGTCTAATTTTATATTGAATGGTATTATTACTAAATTATTTGTGAATGAATTGAAATAACATTTCAAAATTTGATTTAAATTGAAAAAATATTTTTTTCATTCGACTTCATTATACAATATGTACCAGAAAATGAAACTGGCGAAATTAGTACTATGTAACAGATAATAAAACACGCCATCGACCAGAAATCCCGGTCGATAACGTTGTAAATTATTATTATCTGGGCACGTTTAGATTCAATGTTCATTTTTGATGACGGGCGAGCGCGTCACGTCAAATTGTAAATTCAAATCATGTGTCTTGTGGTTGATTTATTATTGACTATTTTTATTGTTTATACTCATTTTATTTCCTCAATTTTGTATTTTTGTGTCACATAGCCATGTACTTTAGTTAAAATGCATTTTTTCTTAACATTAGGGGCTTTGATTACCTGAGCCTTGACCTGTCTCGAGTTTGTATTTTACTCGTATCTGTTAAAACTGTTTGTCTCATGCCAATCTCTTAAAACCAACCAGAAAGTAATCGAAGAGGCCTTAAGGGAAAACCAGGCTAGAATCCTTTGACTTCAGGTATCTTACCAACTAGAAAACAGGTATCTTACCAACTAGGCCACGGAGGTTGTCATATTAATGCAAAAGGTAAACTGAAGATAACGAGTATGTAATAAAAACCGTTTTGTGGATATAGAGAACCACTTTAATAGACGAGGTCTTGAAACTAATTACTCTCATTCCTTAATAACCTATTTTATTTTTCTCTCTTTAATATTAAAATAATCTGTTGAAACATATACTCGGCATCTAAATAAAAGTCAAGAAAATAATATATTGGGTGTTAACATAAGTTGTATCCGTTTTTTTTTCAATTTAAAAATGATCACCAAAAGTAAAAAAAAAATGGTAAATGTTACACGTCATTCGAAAGAAAATTTTCTGCTCTACAAGATATTGTGTTTGCTTTTACGTTACATATATTATTTTATTTGATTACAAGCCTTCAAAATGGAATGTCAAGTAGACGAAAGTGAGCATTTTCGACACCTCCTTCTGTTCGCGTTCAATCGATAGAATAAAGCTGCCAAAGCTGCTCGCGATATTTGCGAAGTGTACGGCGAAGATGTTATGAATTAAAGGACAGCTCGTCGATGGTTTTTGCGTTTCAAAGACGGTAATTTCGACCTAAAAGATATAGAACGTTCCGGACGACCAGTAGACTTCGATGAGGACCGCTTAAACCATAGTATTCATGAAGATCCCCTTCAAACCACCGTCGAATTGGCTGAGCAGATGAATTGTAGTCACATGACTGTATACCGCCATCTTAAATCAATGGGAAAAGTCCAGAAGTTCGGCCCTTGAGTTCCACATGTTTTGAGTGAAAACAACAAAAATCAACGTTCGACAATTTCTGCTGGTTTGCTCGCGCGTCATCAAGCTACGCATGGCCACAAGCAAAGGTTCCTTATCGCATCATTACTGGTGATGAAAAATGATTTGAAAATGGTGATGAAATAAAAAATGGTGATGAAAAATGTTTGAAGGGGATCTTCATGAATATTATGGTTTAAGCGGTCCTCATCGAAGTCCACTGGTCATCCGGAACGCTCCATGTCTTTCAGGTCGAAATTATCGTCTTTGAAATGCAAAAACTATCGACGAGCTGTCCTTTCATTCATAGCATCTTCGCCGTATACTTCGCAAATATCGCGAGCAGCTTTGGCAGCTTTATTCCATCGATTGAACGCGAACAGAAGGAGGTGTCGAAAATGCTCACTTTCGTCTACTTGACATTCCATTTTGAAGGCTTGTAATCAAATAAAATAATATATGTAACGTAAAAGCAAACACAATATCTTGTAGAGCAGAAAATTTTCTTTCGAATGACGTAAAACATTTACCACTTTGTTTTACTTTTGGTGCTCATTTTTAAATTGGAAAAAAACGGACACAACTTATGTTAACACCTAATATATTTTTGGGTAAAATTTTTCAACTTAGATGTAATTTCATTCTGAAAATTTATTTTCTATATTCTCAGTATCTCAGCAATCTCTTGTGTCGTAGAATACTGGTTATTCTCGATCATTGCCTTAAATTGGTCGTCATTAGAATTAATTGGACTTCCGGAGAGGACACCATCTTCTAGTGTCGTATCACCATTACAGATTTTTTAAACCACATTTGCACACACGATCGCCATGCACCGAACGTCTACATATTATACTGAACATACTTTTTTTTGGTTTGTCGCATTTTTTCCTTTGCGGTAGTAAAAATGCACTAAACACCGAAAAAATATCTAATTTTGTTCCATCTTCAAACTGACATCAAAAAACGCTCAAGCCTTCATCAGTAGTAATCGACGTTCCAGATCGGACACTAATTTTGAGTTCACATTTTACACATACGATCGCTTCTTCTCTTCTTCTTGAATAATGGCCGTGAGCTCCTATACACTATGGAGTATATATGTCAAGTGATATCCACTTCATAGAACCTTGGTAATTCTAATCATATGGGCGACATCGGCGCGCTCGGTCGACGCGTCCGTGGTTGGTATTTCGAGTATACGGTACTCGTCGAGTCCATGCGGCATAAGGAAAGAATCTGTGACTGTATTGTACTATAGGGTAGGTACACAGAGCGTGTGATTGTTTAGTCAACTCCTGTGTGCTGATTGGTCAGTTTCTAGTATTAATGTGTCATCGTGTCAAAAAAATAGTGTCACCATGATTTCTAGTAATAATTCATTTATTATTTTTATATTTATTATTAAATATTTAATTATTTAATATTTATTATTTAATATTTAATATTCAAAATCAAAATGGAACTGTCAAAATTTCAAAGCAATGTGAATAACTTTCGGAGATTGGAGATTTTTAATTAACGATCATTTACATTTTTATTTATATAGATATTTAATATTTATTATTTAATATTTAATTATTTAATATTAATTCCGAAACGTCGAAGATGCAATGTGACATAACTGTCAAGTTTAGTTCGCCTGTGTCGCTGCAGGAGGCGCAAACGTTATTTTTTCTGATTTATAAACTTTTTTTATATACAATTGTATATAAATAAAAATATATAAACATTTTCGTATACAAATGTAACCTTTTGTCAAAATTTCAAAGCGATCGGTGAAGAACTTTCGGAGATTAGAGATTTTTAATATACGAACATTTACATTTTTATTTATATAGATACACAATGGAAAATAAAAAAAAAATAGAAACGTTTATTGTTTTTTTTTAGAAACGTATTGGTTAAGAAACACAGTATATAAATTTTATTAAACATAACAATACAACATAAAAGTACAAAAAGATCTTAATTTATTATAGATAAATAAATTTTATTTCACAAATAAAATTATTCACATTCTGATGATGAATCACTATCGCTTGCTTCACTTCAACTTATTATGAAATTGTGGTTTTCACTTATATGGTCAAACATGATTTCTCTCCCAATATTCCGACTCTATGTATTTCACGTGGCTATATATTCTGCTCCACTCTTCAGAGTTTATCAATGAAACTTTTTCTATTACTAATTAATCCCCTGTATTCAATGTAAACTGTGCATTTCTAGAACCAACATACCCTTTGACAGAGGCCCAAATTTTCTCGATCGGGTTAAGATCAGGGTGATATGATGGAAGGCGCAAAACATCGTGGGCATGCTCTTGAAGCAGTCTGTCGATTGCAAATCCCTTAAAATTGTTTTTATGACACGTTATTAATTTGTTCAGTTCGGGTTTCAGCATATCGATGGAAAAAGGTATATTTTTTCGAGTAAGCCATTGCATCATATCGGTTTTTTTAATATTTGAATTTGGAGCAGGATTAATTACTTTGTTGTGATATGGTGCATTGTATTGTATATAACTACAAAGGACCGGGGATCTAAATTTGGAATTAATTTTTCTGTTAGCCACTTTCTATAATTATCGAAATTCGTATCGTTATGATAATTCCCGGTCGTTGGTGTGACTTATAAATGAGAAGACAATTTGGTAAAAATCCGCTTTCACCCCCTGCGTGGACAATAATGAAGCGAAATCCTTTATATATGGGCTTCCGAAGTCCTTCATTGGAATTATCGCTCCATCCTCTTGAAGATACGGTCCGTACCGGTCGTGTTTGATTGGATAAAAAAAAACAAAAAAAGTTTTTGGCAAAGGTATATTTACATTAAACACAAAAAAAACTCTTGTAAAATATGTCATTTTGACAACCTTGTTACATTTTTTACAAGAAATATAAACGACAAAAAATTTAAGTTAATTCGTGGCTTTATATTAGGTCCCCACATACGAAACCGGCGTTTTGACGTACTGGCAACTTTGATCTCAAATATCTTCTCTTTGGTTAGGAATTCCAAATTCAAATTTATACAGCTATTTACTCAAGTATTTGTGTTTCGAAAATTATAATTCATTTGTTTTTTCCTCAATTGTTTTTTTTCTTTGCGTCACTCAGTTTACAAAATGGAAAACTTGAAATATCGCGTTATTTACGAGTACGAGTTCCACCGTGGCACCAGTGCTGCAGAAACGGCTCGAAGGATTAATGATGTGTATGGCGACGGTGCCGCAAAAGAAAACACAGTGCGTTTTTGGTTCCAACGTTTTCGTTCTGGAAATTTCGACCTGCAGAACAAGCCCCGTGGAGAAAGTTGATAATGAAGAATTGAAGGCTATTGTGGAAGCGGATCCATCGCAAACCACGTCCGAGTTAGCTGCAGGCTGCGGTGTTAGTGATAAAACTGTTTTAATCCACTTGAAGCAAATTGGGAAGGTGAAAAAGCTTGAAAGGTGGGTACCTCACGAATTGAGTAAAGCAAATCAACAAACGCGCGTTGACTGCTGCGTTGCATTACTCAACCGGCACAATAATGAAGGGATTTTGAATCGAATCATTACCTGTGATGAAAAGTGGATCCTGAATGATAATCGGAAGCGCTCATCGCAATGGCTGAACCCTGCCGAACCAGCCAAACCAGCCAAACCATGCCCCAAGCGAAAATTGACTCCAAAAAAGTTACTTGTGAGCGTTTGGTGGACTAGTGCTGGTGTCGTTCACTACAGCTTTCTTAAATCTGGCCAGACGATTACGGCAGATGTCTATTGTCAGCAACTGCAAACCATGATGGAAAAGCTAGCTGCTAAACAACCGAGGCTGGTTAATCGCTCTAGGCCACTGCTGCTTCATGATAACGCTAGACCACACACTGCACAACAGACGGCTACCAAATTAGAAGAGCTTCAATTGGAATGTCTAAGACATCCACCGTACTCTCCGGACCTTGCCCCAACAGATTACTATTTTTTTCGAAATTTGGATAACTTCTTGCAAGGGAAAAAATTCAACTCCGATGGGGCAGTCCAAACCGACTTCAAAGATTTTATTGATTCCCGTCCGAATGGTTTTTTTAGTAAAGGGATCGATGAACTACCTATGAGATGGCAAAAGTGCATAGATAGCAATGGTACATACTTTGATTAAATAAATATATTATATTAAAAAAAAATCAACTTTATGTTCCTCCCAAACAAAACGCCAATTTCACATGTAAGGACCCAATATTTTTTAACGAGTCATTTGAACCAACTCGTATCAAATTTGAAAAATAAAGTATCTTACTGATAAAATTTAGTCCTTTTCGATAAAAAAAAACATGGAAGCAAAAGGCCTGCATCTTTCAGTTGATGAATGTAGTCTAAAGATGATATAAATATATATAGATAAATAAATATCTATAGCAATCTCCTCCCATATACCCTGTCCTAAAAGAAGGGCTTGAACGTTTTGATGATCCTGTGGACAAGGCCTTCGGAAAACATGTTCTCCTAGCAACGCTACTCATGACGGAATGATCGCAAGTGAAGGCCCAGATCAAAATGATCCAACTACACAGTCCTCAACGGTGAATCAGATGTATAAAACACCATAAAGTATGGCTGGAAAAGCGGACGAAGGCTACTGCAGGATTTAACTGTCTGACCGTCTTGAAATTCCTGGCCATCTGAATCCCGGGTTGGATCTGTCAAATTATGTCAACTCTGCCTGTCGAGTCGAAATAAATGAACGACTCATGATACTCAGACTTCATCTGAAAGACAATCGATGGGCTACTTTGATAAGTGCTTACGAGTATACTCCGACTTTGGATATGAACGAAACATCCAAAAATGAATTATTCGATCCATTGGAGGACGTGTTAAAAATGTATCTTAAGCATATAAACTTTATCATGAGTAATTTCAATATGAGAGTGGGAAGAGAATCATAGGTGTAGGGAGAAGTGATAGGAAATAATGATATTAACAACGCCAACTCCAATACAATACTCCTTCAGAGCTAATGTTTGCAGTATGATTTAGTGACAACCATCGCGTAAGTAAGCAAACCTATATGGCCCCACTATCACATTCCATGTTACTTTTCTTCAAGAAACTCCTTATCTGCATGTTCACTTTGCACCTAGTCACCCATACTCTAAGCATATTCAGGCCTCTCCAAAAAGGACAAGGCTGTTGGTCTCCAAATGCCATATTTTCCGAGAGCCCAGTAGTCAGATATTTTTTTTCTTTTTCCACTTCCGAAAATGTAATTTATCCAGAGGAATCATCAGTTCTTACGCTATCTTCCCAAAACTATTCCATGATTTCAATCTCGGTATTATTGGCTAGTGTCCATATAAGTCAGGGTGTCTTGGGTCCTGGGCTTGTTTTGTTTTTTCTTCTATGTCAATATTGCTGGCTGGTGACCATGTAAGGGGTGTCATGGGTCCTGGACTTGTTTTTTTGTCTATCTTTCTTCAATCTAGATATTGCTGGCCATATAAAGGGTATCTTGGGACCTAGACTTGTTTTATTCTTTCTTCAATATCAACATTGCTGGCTGGTGACCATAAAAGGGGTCTATTGGGTGCATTAGTTGTTTTGTTCTTTCTATCTTTATTCAATCTCGACATTGCTGGCTAATTCCTATATAAGAGATGTCTTGAGTCGTTCACATATTTTTTATTTATTTAATTTGTATGTATAAATAAACGGAACAATGTACCTTATTACAAATACGATATAAGTAAAGGAGCCAGTAGTGAGTGCTAATACATATTATGGACATCATATTTTGAAAAAATAATCAGAAAGAAACAGGTATTAAATCGTACAAAATCGCATATTATATCATCAACACAATACGGGTTCATCCACAAGTGCAAATCCATCCACAAGTGTCCTGCACAGCGCAAAAAAAACACAAACGCAGAAGAAAAATAATTTAAAATAAAATATACAACTTATACCTTTAGATTTTTTTTTCATTTTAGCAAATTCATGACAATTCAATTAGAAAATCTATTTTTTAACAACAATTGTGAAGAAATTTACAATAAAAAGTTACGTTTGTCAAAAATATAAAGAATCACACAAATTATTACTTATTTAAATATTTTTTCTAAAAATATATCTAAAATTTGAATATTTTTCTCCTGTTATTAATTAATATCAAACATTTTTTGCTGTGCAATACTTTGGGCTGCGCTCAGCTAAAGTTTTAGTTCACAAATTCACCACTCACCTATATAAAGCGTACCTTTTTCCGTTTCCGTCCACTTTCAACCTGCCAATTGCCTGACACGCGTTACTTATCGCTTAAGTTGTCGCGTAACTCGGCATTTTGTAATTAATTTGTTTTAATATTGACTTTCAATAATCGTTTTCACATTTCTTAATATTTAACATTAAGTGACCAATAAGAATAATGAATTACGGAAATATGAACCGTGGAATGGGGGGTCAGCCCCAGCCACAAAGGCAAGGAGGTAACCGCAATCGTAATCGCGGGTTCAACAGGAATTCGCGTTTTGATCAGCCATATCATCAGGGAAATCAAAACAGGAATTTCAACAATCAAAATAATAGACAAAATGAGGTAAGTGATTTTTGCAATTTTTCTAGCAATCTTGATGAATTAAAATGGCGGCCGGCGTCCTCGGCAACTTATGCGCATTAAGTATTGTTGCGTTACGTCTCGTATAGTTATTTTAAATTTACATGTTCGAACACGGCGTTAGGCATATAGCATGTTATGTGCATGATTTTATGTTCAATAAAATGTGCATATCAGTTAGCTCGTGTGACGCGACGCTAGCCGCCATTTTGTATTCATTGTTCCACGTTTTTTTTTTTAAATATAGTTTTCAATTTTTTAAATATCAGGGTTTAAAACAAATACGGATGAAATAGTTAAGATTTTGTTACACGGAATTATGAGCTTGGGTAATGTAGGAATTTTTTTCAACATCAATTGTGCCCCATTTTTCTTTCATCCGATAAATTTTCTACAGTATTGAAATGCAGTCGAGTCTATCTCTTATTATTAGTTAGGTATTTGTCAGGTATTTGTCTTTTGATCTCAAAAATGCGTAGTGGAAGTGTAGATCGTTGACCCTCGATTTATTAGTTCAAAATACGATGCTTGGTCACGTGCAGAATGGTGAAAACGACCAAACACCAACATACACATCGAGACTGATTGATAAAAGATGTGTTGTAGAAAAATGACCAGATTATTTTGCTTCATGAAAATGCTATTCGCTCATTTTAATACATTTAACTTAAGACCAGTAGATAATTGCGCACTATATTCAATGCCTATGTATAACTATTGGATATTCTGTCATCAGATACGTATTTTCGTTCACTGTATGTTAAAGATAATTGATTTTATTGACTTGGTATATTTTTTATTTGTTCTTTCTCTTTGATACATTAATGTTGTTTATGAAACCAGTCTAGATAGATTTAAAGCCCAGTTTAGTGTATGTCGCTTGCCATATATAGTATTCATTTATTGGTTTAAGTGGGTGGTACTCGAATGGCTTAATCTATTGATATCTGATTTGGATCCTATATCAAACTTATCGCATTTGATGCACACAATTTTTCTTTTTAAATAAACTAATTAGTGGCTCTAATGAGCCTCTTAAAAGTTTTAAATCTTTTCGTTTTGGATTCTTGGATTACAATTTTATTATTTTTTATCAGTAAGTTTTTTCACGCAATACCTGTTGACTGTTTGTCATTTATAATTGTAACCCCGAATAAATGCGGAATTTTGTGTTTTCATACATAAAACAACAAAATTGGATATTTGGGGGATATTAAATACCCTTAGGAAGCATAATTGTTAAAACAATGTTATGTGTCGAAAATGGGTATACACTTGACCTTTATTTTTTAAAGATGGATGTGTAAAATAAAACAAAATAATTACCATTTCAGAATTTACATCTAATGTTATCTTCTAGAATTGATGTTCTATAGAAATTCTGATTTGTTATACTAATTTCCAAAGTTTAAATAAAACTGAGAAAAATATGTAAATGAACCTTTGACATTCCACTGAATGATTTAAAAAAAAAAAGCATATGAACAAAACTATCTATTTAGAAAAACTGTTGAAACAACAATTTAACTTATGGTCTGCTTTCGAGTGGAAGGGATTCCATTTAAGTATCGTTTTACAAAATTAAATGCTTTGGAATTTTTTATTTATGAATTGTGGTTATATTCAGATCAAGCAGCAGCAGCCGGTGAAGTCAGAACCGGTTAAGCAGGAGCAGCCAGAGGTTGTCCAGCCACCACCAGCAGCCCAGCCGCCGGTGCAAAAGATCACCACACCCAACAAACCACCCCAGCCTGTGCAACAGCAGCCCAGCCGGCCAGCCAGCCAGGCCACTCCAGCCAAGCCACAGCCTCAGCCCCAAGCCATTAACCAGCAACAGCAGCAAAACAAATCACCACAGCAACAGCAGACCAATCAACAGAATAAGCCACCTCAGCAGCAGCAAAATAATCAAAACAATGCTCAGCCGGCTAATGTGCGTACCACAAATGTACAGGGAAATAATGCTCCGCAAAATCAACAGCAGAATGCTATGAGGCCACCCAATCCACCTAATCAGCAACAAAATAATGTAGGTTAACACTGCCAAATGTTAAGTCGGCTTTTCTTTTATTTATATATATATCGTTACTTAAAAAATGTTTACATTGTATCACGGTTTAACTCAGTAAGTCAAATGTGAAACTGTTAAGAATATTGAAATCCTCTTACAAATGTATGGGGGACTATTGGCCGAAATTGATTTTATAGTTAGATTTTTCTGACTATCCACTTATAGCTTACACTTAAAATAACCAAAACTTTTGATCACAATAAGGTGAACCTGCCATTTCTCATCTCCAGCTAAGTTGATGAAAATTATTAGTGTTGAAAATCATACTCATGAAAATTTAATAATGATTAATATGTAAAGATAACCGACAATCGAATATCTTATGTGACATATGTCAGTATCAAGTTACAAAATTGGGAAGAAACAGGCAGATTTTTTGCAAATGCTTATTTTTGTTCTATCATAATTTTTGAGAATATTTTACTGATTATCAGTTTGATTTACATATGACTATTTGACCATAACATTTAATTAAATTTAATGATGCTTATCGATGAAAGTAGATTGAGCAAATACTGTTCTGAAAACAATATTAAAAACTGATATTGTTTTGTTGATATTTTTTTCACATTTTCCTACAGAAATTTTACTTATTTTTATTTATTTTGTTTGCTAGTTGAATCAACCACCTAAAAACCAACCAAACAAGAACATCAACCAGAGCGCTAATGTTAGCCAGCAGAATAAGGCTCCCCAACAGCCGATCCAAAATCAACAGCAACAAAATAATATTGGCAACAAACCGCAGAATCAGCCATTCCAGAACTCGCAAAATCAAGAAAGGCAGCAAAATCAAGAAAGGCAACAAAATCAAGAAAGGCAGCAAAATTACCAGAATCCGAACTTCCAAAACCAGAATCTGAACTTCCAGAACCAGACTTCACAGAGCAACTACAGCAGCAACACAAGCATCAATAAGGCTGGACAGGAACAACCTCGCGGCGGTGGTGGGGGACGAGGAGGCCGCAGGCAACCCTTTGGAGACAAGGGGGGACCTGGCAACCGAGAGGTATGTTGATCTCTATGTTTATGCATTCTACAAAAATTAACCAAATCCTAAAATGTTACATTGCGTTATAAAATAGTTGTTGCCTCTTAATAATTTGATATTATCAAGGTTTATTTTTATCAAGATTTCTGGCAATGTATGCACTAATCTCACAGAACCCCAAATAAATGCGGAATTTTGTGTTTTTATACATGAAACAGCAAAATTGGATATTTGGGGGATATTGAAGTACCCTTAGGAAGCATAATTGTTTATATACAATATATGTGTCGACAATTGGGTATACAATTTTTTTTTCACTTCAAAAGAATAAATCAAACTATATGTTGATGATAAATCTAATTGTAGGACTAGATAGAAACTTTACAATTCTAGAATTGTTTCTACATGTGTTAAAAAGTGTAATTAATTGGAAGTATTTTCTTACAGGAGCATTTCATTCATGCTAAGCTTAAGGAAATTGGTGGTAACATGATTGACTTACCACCTCTGGACTTGACTGAACAAAAGTTCTCTGGTCGCAACAGACTCTACATAGGAAACTTGACCAATGATGTTACTGAAGAGGAACTCCTCGAAATTTTCAATGCTTATGGAGAGACGTCGGAATTGTTCGTGAACAAAGAAAAAAACTTTGCATTTATCAGAATCGTAAGTAATATTATATTCACAATTTTTTTTTGGGTTGATCTTAATTTTATATCTGAGGTCTATTAAAATTTTGCTTTATCTCATATCTCCTCAATAACAATTTATAAGCAATCAAATGATATGACGAGAAGATTAAAAAATCCATGCCCTTATTTACGCCACGCTTTGTATTTTATTAAATAGAGTAGCAAAGTGCCAAAATACTGTGGGGCAGAGAAATTATAGCTTCTTTGAAGGAATCTCAATGCAAGTACTAGCATATGGGTTTTAAATCTAGCAGCTACAATTGTTCAATTTCAATCTGTTCAATTAGTCAATTGATTGTTTCAAAAAACCATGTTGACATTTTCTTTTTTATTAGGATTACAAAGCCAATGCAGAAAAGGCTAAGCGGGAGGTAGATGGGAGGATGCGTCGAGGTCGTCCACTGAGAGTGCGTTTTGCCCCTCACAATGCAGCTATCAAGATTAAGAACCTGACACCGTTTGTCACCAATGAGCTGCTTTACAAAGCCTTTGAGATATTTGGCAAGGTAATTATAAACCTTATTTTAATTTGAAATTTAATAGTGTTACTTATTACCAATATCTCAGCATTCATTATCAATCCAGGACTGGAATAAATATATTCACAATATTGTTGAATTTATTAATTTAAACACTTGGAAGCTGATTATTATAAAATAATTTTGTTCATTTTGATTTACATAAAATGTGCGAATAATCCCAAACATATTTTTGGCAAAAAAAAACTAGTTTATATTTTATTTTTTATCTCTTAACAGCTTACAGCCGGGCGATAATTTCAATAGATATTTGCCTAGGACGGGCGATTTTCGTGCAAAAACGCATATTTTCCAAAATTTATTAAAATCGTCGAAAATATTTTATTAGTGAATTGATTTTAATGAAATTTTCAAATAGTGCACAATAGGATGCATTTGAAGTGTATAACATGTTTTGCTTCACGTTCAAGGTTGATTTTACAAAAAAAAAAATGTGTTGAAATATGTACTGCAGCACTACGCGCAAAATGCATAAAAAAAAAAGGGTCGCCTATTCATTCGTCTTGGGCCATAAATCGTCGCCTATGGGTCGTAAATATAAAACATATTAAAAATATCTTTGGATTTCGATTGTCCATATAAATATATATTTTCACCTGATTACTTTTGCTGTCTTTCCTTTATTTTCTTGCACTAATATTCAACCGGATTTGATTATTTTATCGCACTAAGAACTTTTATTGCCAAAATTCAGATGTTGGGATCGACTGCTCTTCAAATCTAGCCCTTCGATGGCACTCATTGATTCGTTATGTCTCGCACACATGTGGCAAATGGGCCTGGTTCCAGACACCACTAACCAAAGACAAACCACGGCGGATCGACTGAATATTGAAAAAACTTCGACCACATTGAATTTATTTTCAAATTTAACCGAAAGATGGTGTAGAGTTCGATGAAAAATAAATCCTTTCCAAAAAAATCAATTCGAAAATAAAAATCGCACAAATGCAAAAGATATGATTTGAAAAAAAAAAACTAAATTCGGTCAAATTTCAAAGTCGTAAAAACCTTAGAAATGGAGTTCAAATGTTGCAGGAATTGGCTCTAAAGTTTGAAGCAAAACTAAATAAACGAAACTAATAAATATCCGAATAAATATATTGCTTTTTTTTTCCAAGAGATTGCGTTCAGTTCGACTGTATACAACCCGCGCAAACGCGGGACCCGTCCTAGCGGTACAAACAAAATTTCCGCGCTAGCGCGGGACCCGTCTTTAACTCTTTCCCCGCGGCCAGCACAAACGCCTGTGATTTGATTTGACAACATTAGCCCGCTAAGCGCACAGACGTCTGTGATCTGACGACAACCCAAATTTGAAACGACAAATACTTATAAACAATGACACAAAATCGGGATAAAAATTAAACTAAAATTTAAAATAATCTTTATTCTAGCGACATATCTCGAAACCTTGTCAAATAATGTATTAGTTTATGAAATATTTTTGAATAAACAGAGCGCAGATTATTTCTCAATTAATATTTCCTACTATCACGTCGTATGTGTGACGCATGACAATATGTGGACAGTATGTGACGCACGCTGTACTGGCCCGGTTCAGTGACACTTGGCGCGTCTTTCGCTTACGTAAACATTACTAAATATTTTATATACGAGCAGCATTCAATCTGATTTTTTTTATTTCTTTTCAAATATTTTTAATTAGTGACTATATAATTGTGTATGGTTCGTTTAGTTATTGTCAGTTTTTAGTGTTTTGATTTCAAATTTGATATTTGTATTTGAAATCAATAAATTTTAAATTTTCTGTTTTATTATTTTTAACACGTTATATTCATTATGACTAAACGTGGTCTAAGTGAAGAAGAAATTGGCGATTACGTATGTGAACTTGGGTCAAATTACAGATCAAGTGTTAGTGAAGACTATAATATTTCGAACCTTAGTGATGTTATTGATTCTGATAATGATGAAAATGTTGGATTTGGCGGTGAATCGTCTACAGAAACGTATTTATCTTAGTGGCTTTCGGGTTCACATATTCCGGTTATTCATAATTTCAACGCATTTTCAGGAGTGAATCCAGACATTACGTTTTCTGAAAACTCCACCGAACTTGACTATTTTGAACATTTTCTCAATGAAGATATAACTAGCAAAATTGTTGACGAAACGAATAGTTTTTATCAACATGAAATTAATAATAAAAGTTTTGGAGATAAATCAAGGATAAGAAGATGGTATGATACATTTATTTACGAAATGTACATATTTGTAGCAGTTACAATGTTAATAACGAAGAATCGTCGTCTTACCATCGAGAAGCACTGGTCAACAGATCCTCTTCTGCTGAGTCCTATTTTCGGGCAAACAATGTCTAGGGACCGATTTGAGCTCATTTTACAGATGCTACATTTTAGTGACAACTCATCAAAATCATCAGATAGACTGCATAAAATAAAAATTTTGATTGATTTTACCAGAAAAATATTTAAAGAAACCTTCGCACCTTTTCAGAATCTCTGCATAGATGAAAGCATAATTGCTTTCAAAGGGCGCTTGGTTTTCAAACAATATATCCCGTCAAAACGGCATAGATTTGGAATGAAAATGTTTGTACTCTGTGACGTGATGACTGGATATATATTAGATTTCATAATTTATACAGGATCTCAAACTGAAATTGACAATGAAATGGGACTCGGTATATCTGGTTCAGTGGTCACAACTCTGTTAAATAATTATATCGGAAAAGGACACAGTTTGTTTTGTGATAACTGGTACACTAGCCCTGAACTCTTTAAAAGATTATATTAAAACAAAACAAATGCTTGTGGAACAGTGTATAAAAACCGAAAAGGCATGCCAAAGTTTAAAAAATTGAAAAAGCGAGAAGTGGAATCTTTTAACAATAGAAAATTGCTGGCGCTGAAATGGTGTGATCGGCGCGACGTGCACATGCTTACCACTCTTCATGACGATTCAAAAGATTGTACTGGAAAAGTAAACAGGTCAACCGGTGAAGCCATACAAAAACCCAAGTGCGTAATCGATTACAACAAATGTATGGGTTTGGTAGACAAAGCGGACATGATGCTAAGTGGATTAAATTGCATGAGAAAGTCCGTCAAATGGTACAAGAAGGTGTTTTTCCATGTAATAGATTTGTATTTGCTCAACGCCCATATTTTGTACAAACTTGTTACATCTAAATCGATTAGTCTGGCTGAATTTATTCGGCAATTGATTGAGAAAAATTCGTAAAAAGTAATGCTCAACAAAGTTCAATGCCCCACTACTTCTGCTGACAACCCTACAAGATTTATACCAAAAAAATATTTAAATCATGAAAAGATAAACATTCCATCTACGCCAAAGTGCAAAAATCCACGTCGAAGGTGTCATGTCTGTGCTAAAACTAAAATAAATGTTAAAGTGCGTAAAATGACTAAATTTATGTGTTCTGAATGCAATGTTCCGTTGTGTTTCCAACCATGCTTTAGGGCATACCACGAGAAAAAGAAATATTGAAAAATAAACAATCTCAATTTTTATTTCATAATAATAAATAATTCTGAGTTAAGTATTTCAATATAGACCAATAAATATGGTGTGAACAGAGTGAGATTTATAGTGTTTGTGAAGTAAAAAACACTTCATAATTCATATCCTTGTGCCCATACAATACGCGCTGAATCCCGTCACGTCCCAGTGCAGACTCGTCACACACACACAGATAGGCACTTGAGTGGGGGAGTGTGGAAAGAAGAATTTCTATGATCGTATCATTCGTTTGTTTATTTTACGTAATATTTAATTTATCTCCTTTATTTCAAGAGTAATGACTTATTTATTATGAGAAAATTACTTGTGTATTATGTTTACCTGAAGTTGTAATTAAATATCAGTGGTTCTAAACTAAATACGCATTTAAACTTAGGAATTAAAAAACGCCGAAATTGTGCCGCGCACAGGGTTTGTCGAATTTGATTTTTAACGCGGTTAAAAGGTTAAGGTGTTAACATATTTTGAGTGGGAAGGTAGTTCTACCTGCGCACCTGACTGCTACTCAACGGCGGTACAGGTAGTTCTCACTTTGTCACCGGCTGCACTTGATAGGCAAAAAAAGCATACATAATTAATGGTTTCATACAAGTATTTTATATCATTCTCTTGAAAAGGATCCAAACTACAGAAACAAAAACAAAAAATTTGAGTTTTCAGTTAACTTTTTCGTTTTCGTGTCTTACAAATATTCTCGCGCAGCTCGAAGAGGTAATGAATAACAGAGCTATTTGAACTGTGGATAGTACGTTTAACCAATTTATGAAAAGGAATTAGTTAACATATGATTTAAATATGAGCCTAAAATATTGAAGATATTTTTTAATAATCACAGCTACTGCATCCATCAGTGAGCGTACTATATCCAAGTTTGAAAAGATTAGAGGTATATGTTTTCTTATGAGAATGGTTAAATTTGATGTCTCCTGATATTTAAATATCCATGTATAAGTGAGCGAAAAAACTAGATTATATGAATTCTTTAATGACTTATCCCTTGCAAGTTTGAGACGTATTGGCCAGCTATGGTGCGCGAACCGTAATAAATCATAACATAAGTGGATACAACTATTTGGATATTTTAAATCAACTTAGAACTGTATTGAAGATTTGTACTGAAATTTCAGTTTTGAAATTCGATGCAATATAACGGTTGTTATTTTTCAATTGAATATATTTAATTTCTAATTATTTTAATCATTCAAAAATGGCTTCAGAAAATTACGAAAGTGATGAAGAAATATTTGCGGATAATTTATCCGCATGTTCTGGTGAAGAGTTGCCTGAATTAGACAGTGATAATTATACAAGTGATGTGATAATGAAGATTTTAGTCGCAGAAGACGAGTACTGGTGATGCCATTACAATTCAGTGATTCTGAAGAAAGTGAAGTAGAGGAATGGTCTGAAATAGACAATCCACCGCATATTGAACCATTTTTAGATCATATTAGTGTTTGTGTAACACTAGACAATTCTGAAAATATAAAAGATGTAAGTTTATTTATTGGCGATGATTTACTTGATATAATGGTAGAAGAGAGCAATCGATACAGTACACAATGAATCACGGATCAACAAAATAAAAAAATTGAGTGGAAGCTCATAAATCTCTTGGAGATGAAAAAATTTCACGGATTTATTTTGCTTATGGGGCAAGTTCGAAAAGATACGAGAGACGATTATTGGTCAACAGATTCCAGTATAGAAACACCAATATTTTCAAAAGCAATGAGTCGTGACCGTTTTAGACAAATTTGGCAATCGTGGCACTTCAAATAACGAACACAGATCCCAAAGATCGTCTGGAAAAAAAGTTTTCTTCAGTTTACAAACCTCAAAGGGAACTTATTTTGGATGAAAGTATTATACCGTGGCGAGGAAGGCTCTCATTTGAAGTGTATAATGCATCTAAAATTATAAAATATGGTATTCTGGTGCGCATGGTTAGTGAAGCCACTACAGGGTATATCTGCGATGTGGAAATTTACAGTGGGACAGGAAGGCGATTATTAGATACTATTAATTTGCTTCTTGGTCCGTACATAAATTGGTGGCATCATGTGTATATGGATAATTATTATAATAGTGTACAAACTAGTGCAACACTTTTAGAAAATAAAATAAGGACGTGCGGAACGATGAGAATGAACCGAGGCTTCCCAGAATGTTTCAAAAACGTAAATGTAAGGACAGGTCAAAGCATTTTCCGTCGACGAAAGGATGCATTGTTACAACTTTAGAAATCTAAGAGAGACGTTCGAATGATCTCAACATAACATCCATCTACCATTCTTGAAAGTCACAACATCGATTGGAATACAAAACAACACATTTGGAAACCACGCGTACCAGAATATAATAAATACATGAAAGGGGTTGATCGAGCGGATCAATATTTATCATATTACTCAGTTATTCGAAGAACAAAAAAATGGACAAAGAGAGTTGTTTTGTACCTGTTGAATTGTGCTTTATTTAATTCTATTAGAGTGTATAAGACACTAAATCCGACAAAAAGAATAACCTACAAACAGTTTTGCCAAGTTTTGGATATCCGATGATATTACTAGAACTGACAAATTTAGAGGAACCAGGGCCATCTACATCACAATTTCCTAGGAGCGTAGGTAAAAATGATCCTCCAGGGAGACTATCACTCGATATGAAAAAACATAAAGCTATAAAAATTATTACCGGAGGTAAAAAAAATATCCACAAAGACAGTGTCAAGTGTGTTCAGTGCATAAAAAGAAAGGTTTGACGAGTTATGTGTGTAAATTTTGGGACGTTCTCCCTTCACAGGGGGGGATTGTTTTCATAATTATCACTTTATCTAGATATTAGAACAATATTTTTCCTTTGCGAATTCATATGGGTATAGGGAAAAAGATATTCTTCACATAAACTTGCTGTAAATAAGTGATTAACGCCATGTATACTTTAATTTATTTGTTTTAAAAAAGAACACATAACTAGGGAGTAAAATATGGTATGTGTGTTTTCAAAAATTCATTGAAAAATAACAAATAATTTGGAAGATGAGTGATTTTTGTAAATAAAAAAAAATTGTCACATTCCACTGGTTTACACCCGCTGCGCGTACCTATGAATTCGCAGCTGCACCCGCATATTAAGTGTTAATATTTAGTTTTAAAACCTAATTTTTTTGTGGAGATCTCTAGAGTATAAAATAAATATTTATATATTTTTTTATTCAACATAAAAACTTGTATGAGAACTTTGTGGATTTTTCGCATACACCAGTTGGGACCGATAATCGCCCCCTTGGGATTAAAAGGGTTAAGAATATTATCTGTCTTATGCCACCCCAATTTATTTCCTTATTTATTGATAAATTAAAATAAAGTAGAGAATAAAGAAGGGTTTTATAATCCTGCAAAAGAAAAACCTAAGTATTTCTACATTTAACACTTGGTTTCACAAAACCGACCCCTGCTATTTGCCACGCTTCACTTTTTCTTTTTCATGAAATGTTTCTGAAGTGCCAGTTTAGGGGGAAAGTAACTTATCACTATAGGAACCATCTTGTTTAAAATGACATTAGGGTGCATTAGTGTTAACAAATCAACAATACATTTAACATTAATTTATTTCTACAGAGCTTTTAGTTTTTAACCCTGTATGGTGTAACTTTTGTATTCTATCGGAGCATCTCTCCAAGTCGACTCTGAAGACTTCACACCCTCATTCAATGATTTTCAGTTTATTAATGATAATTTGTTTTGATTTTCAGGTAGAACGTGCGGTCGTCAAAGTTGATGAGCGTGGAAAGTCCCTGGGTGAAGGAGTCGTAGAATTCTTCAGGAAAGCTGCAGCCACATCTGCTATTAGACACTGCAATGAGCGATGTTTCTTCCTTACTTCGTAAGTTCAGTTTTTATTTATTCAATGCCTTATTGTAGTGTACACTACTCTGGCATGTTTATAGTCAAGTAGTTATCTCTTCCAATTGCTGCTCTACAAAGTTGTGATAGAAAATTTACATTATTGATATGGATAAAAAACTGCAATACTCAAGTAATGTACATTTACCATAAGGAAAGAATAGTGTAGAAGGGTGACCATGATTTTTTATTTATTATACAGGTTATTTAATTAATTTATTTATTATTCATTTAAAAATTACAGGAGTGGATTTTTTTGTTGAGAAAAAATATTTCTTTATTGATACAGAAAAAGAAAGTGAAAGAAACAAGAAGTTTTATTTATTTCTAAGAAACCAGTCTCATTTTATTTCAGAAATAAAATTATTCAGTCTGATGATGAATCACTATCACTTGCTTCACTTAAACTTATGAAATTGTGGTTTTCACTTATATGGTCAAACATGATTTCTCTCCCAATATTCCGACTGTCTTTCACGTGGCTATATATTCTGCTCCACTCTTCAGAGTTTATTAAAGGAACTTTTCTGATTGATCCACTGTATTCAATGTAAACTACATTTCTGGAACATCATACCCTTTGACAGAGGGCCAAATTTTCTCGATCGGGTTGAGATCAGGGTGATACGGCGGAAGGCGCAAAACGTGGCCATGTTCTTGAAGCAGTCTGTCGATTGCAAATTCCTTAACATTGTTTTTATGACACATTAATTTGTACTATTCGGGTTTCAGCGTATTGGAAAAAGGTATATTTTTTATGCCATTGCATCATATCGGCTTTTTTTAGTATTTGAATTTGACACAGGATTAATTACTTCTACAACGGACCGGGGATCTAAATTTGGTATTAATTTTTCCGTTAGTCACTTTCTATAATTATCGAAATTCATATCGTTATGATAATCCCCGGTCGTTGGTGTGACTTATAAATGAGAAGACCATTTGGTAAAAATCCGCTTTCACCCCCTGTGTGGACAATAATGAAGCGAGATTCTATTATATAAGTCCATTGGAATTGCTCCATCCTCTTGAAGATACGTGGCTTGTATGCACGTCAGTCTCCTCGGTATAGACAATCAGCCTTCCTTCTTTGTATTTCTTTATTGCTCTTAAATACGCAATTCTTTTAAACACTATGTCAAAATTTTCTTGGGAGCATTTTTTAATTGTCTTTGGTTTTCTGCCATTTGAATCCCATAGATTTTACAACCTCCCTCAGTTTCGTTTCGCCACTGGAAAAACTTGATTCCTGTAAAATTGGTAATAATTTTGGGATTGTCTTCATTCCTTTTTGATTTTGAATATCATAAATGCATCTCCTAATGACATACTCATCAAAATTGACGATCTGTATTGTATTTGGCCGATTTCTTTTTTGGTGACTTGATGGCTTCTTTCCCACTGTTTTTATTGGAATATACAATCAATTTATGGAATTTTGTGATATTCCCGTTGCCTTTGAGACTTCAGCGATAAGAACCAAAACATCGATGTTCTAAAAAAAGTTTAAATAGTATAAAAAGATATAAATAGTATGTAACAATAAGTATGTAGACATACACAGAAATAAAAAAATAATACACAAATCTCGCCATGAGTCTCGTGATTTCTTAACGTAGTCGTAAACATTTAATATGACTATTTGACCGGAGAGCGCCTTTCCTTTTCCTAGCTTTGCAATGTCAGTAGAGTTTGAATTATTACTAGAAATCACGGTGTAACAATTTTGTTGACACGATGACACACTGATATTAGAAACGTACCAATCAGGACACAGGAGTTGACTAACACATTCACACGCTCTGTGTACCTACGCTATAGTACAATACATTCACGCGATTCTTTCCTTATAACGCGTGGCCTTGAATAAAAACAAAACGAAAAGTGAACTGGAAAAACCAAGAGGTGATCTCTGCTTCAGCATAGCTCAATTTTAGTCTTTAACAAACACTAAAATATTATATAAAGTTACTGAACTAATTTTGATTCATGGTATACAAAAATATCCAAGAAGTTGCAGGAATTGGAAGACAATATTTTATTCCCCTATTTTACGCCACGCTTTGTATTTTATTAAATAGAATAGCAAAGTGCCAAAATACTTCGGGGCAGAGAAATGATAGCTACTTTGAAGGAATCTCAATGCTGTAATATTAGCATATGGGCTTTAAATCTAGTAGCAACAAACTCCCATTTTGTGTTGAATTTATTTTTAATATGATTATTAATAACACAGATTTTTTTAAATGAGTAAAAAAAAGTTGTCTTAAATTTTGGTAAGTGGTCCGCTGTTAAAATTATCATAGGTTATGTTATATGTTGAAGCAGCATACAAATTCAAGATATTTTTTATTATTGACAGATCGCTTCGGCCCGTGGTGGTAGAAAGCTTTGAGGAAACTGATGAAATGGATGGCTATACAGAAAAACACATCACCCGTAGAGGTCCCGATTTTCTACGTGCACGAGAGGTAAGGGATTTGTTGATTAACTGACAATAGTTGCTCAATAATGGTTAAATCATTCTAGTGTTTTCTTGTAGAATTGAAACAAATTTGTCTAATTATTTAACGACATTCATTATTACTTAAGTAGATTTTTTTATCCACTGATGTGTAGAATCTTTGTTTCCAAGAATATCATCACACCTATAGGTGAGTTAAATTCTTGAACCAATGTTTCATAATTTTCTTTGAAAACCTTTAATAGATTATATTGCCTAATAATTGACAATGATACTTTTTTGTATGTATTGAAATTTTCCCCATCTTGTGGCAAAACGTCTTAACATCTACATTAGATGTGAGGATTTGTGGAATGATGGTATAATAAAAAGAACTCGCTAGTAGAGCTGCAATTAGTAAAACTTTTGCGGCCAATAGATGTGTTCACAATCATTTTATATCATTGCATTTTTTTTCAAGATTTCCTTAGAATAGCATCTTATGTGATATTAAAATATCTTAGATGGGGCCTCGTTTTGCTGAGCCTGGCAGCTTTGAACATGAATATGGCACCCGTTGGAAACAATTGCATGAACTGTTCAAGCAGAAAGAGGAGGCTCTCAAGCGAGAGATGATCATGGAGGAAGACAAACTCGAAGCCCAAATGGAATATGCCAAATATGAACATGAGACTGAGCTCCTTAGAGATCGTAAGTTTATTCATTTTTATTTTGATTCGTTAATTTTGTTTTGAAATTAACAGCCATTTTATTGAAACAAGGATAATTTGAGAAATTTCCACCACTGTTGAATGAATTGAAGGCATTGAAATGTTGCAGACCGAATGCACATCTAAATTAAAATAAGATCTATCTGTTTTAAGTTATAATTAATTATTGACATGTTTTGGTAAATATCAGAAAATGCTATCTTGACACTTTCAAGGCAGACATGCTTAGACTTGGATGAATCGAGCATGGAACAATAGTGAAATTTTATTTAATTACAATTTTATTTAATTTCCTGAAAAATTATTTCACAACTATATTTTATATTAGAACTCAGGCAACGGGAACAAGACCGCGAGAGGCAGAAACGCTCGTGGGAGATGGCGGAGCGACAAGCGGATGAGCAGCGTGAGAAGGAGCGAGAGACACTGCTGCGCCAGCAGGAGGAGATGGCGGAGCGCATGCGCTTGCAGGAGGGTGAGCTTATGCGTCGCCAACAGGAAAACACCTTGTTCATGAAGGTACATAATTCATATATCATACAGTATTAGAACTTAACATTAAGACAAAATTAAATGCAGAGGGAATGTAAAAGCGTTGATTGTATTGGATATAAATATGGATAAACGTAAGACTGAGAACCCCTTCAGTTTCTTTCTGCATTGCTTGTGTGCATTGTATGAATTGCATATTGGGGTAAATCAATTAATCCTAAGGAAGCATCTATCATTTATGGAAATGATGCGTCGAATTGGATATACACTTGCATATAAATCAAGTCAAATGAGATATACACCCAGCTTTCTGAGTTGCATGGTTGATACTTTCAAAGAAAATTTACGCAACTCGAAATTGCGCAAATTGAAGTAAGAAACTTGTCTGAAATTAGAAGATATGTTTCATAATATCAATCTGCATAAATTGATATACAAAACTCGTTATGTCGAATAAAAGTGAAAAATGTAGTAGCTATTATGTTGCAAGCCTCTTTGCTGGCCTTAACTTCAGTAATGATCACACCGAGGTGAGTGCACAGTTGTCAAGCTGTTTAATTAATAATTTACAAGACAATTCAAATAATTAGGAAAAAGATAACCTTATAAAAGAAAAATTTTCTTACATGCATCAAGGTGAAATCTAGGGATAAGTGCACAGTAATGTAGACATGATCACATTATTTCTTTCTCTTAACATGGGATTTAAATATGATCAAAAAAAATTATCTTTCTCGTTATTTCAAGATTAAATCGAAATATTTACAAGTTAACAAATAGCAGATAAAAATACATTGATTTGAATATTCTGGAATTGAACCATTTATTCCAAGGTGAGATATGAGAATTATTTATAATTGATTAGCAAATTGTAGCTTTGACTTTACTAGCAATATGTGACTTTTCAGGCACAGCAACTGAACAGAATATTGGATGAGCAAGAGCAGGGCATGGGAGTGAGAGGCTACGACAACACTCTGCAGGACGTGAAGAGGGGGGGAGGCTACGACTCCATGGGAGGCATGCCGATGGTGCGTACTATGATCTAATGTTCATCTGATCCAAAATTGTTTTTATAATTACTGTCTTGTGCTCTACAATTTTAATATTTGTGATTGCATAATGTCTATTTAGATATTTTTTTATGTTACCAATTGAATTGGATCAATCTATTTTTAAACATTGTATGAATGGAAATATTTGCGGGGGGACTGCTGAATAGCAAGGAATTGTTGGATAAACTTTTATATTGACATCGTAATGGAATGCTCTCATTACCAATTGTCCATCTTTACCTCGGTGGCTACATTCTTGATTGCATAGAAAAGTATGTTTAGCAAGCACTCGGACCGTTGACAAATAATGTCGCTTTGTATCGGCTTCTTTTTGGAATTGTCTGCGCCCTGCAGGACCTAACTTAAATTTGAATGGAATATACCAATTTTGGACATTTTTAATATGTTATTTGTATTTGATATAGTGGATCTTCCTTTGTTAAGGTTTAAAATGCACAGTCCTCGGACCAGACTCTTTAGATTGTATTTTACCACTTCGCAGCATAATATAGTAAAAAAAAAATTATACATCAAGTTTAAAAAATATTTTACATCCTGAAGTGTCAAACAGTTGATTTCTGATAATGACTGATATATGCATTTGAACACCATAAACAATTAACCAATGAAATAAACTGCTAAATGAATAGGATTCACATTTATGGAGCTCATGAATAGATCAAGAAGATGTATCAAACGTTTCATAAGCTCTAAAAGTTATTAGTTGTGTTGAAATAGAAGTACTAAAAAAATCTTGTGATATATCTATCATTCTTACTCTCAAATGTCATGTTTGCATAAAAAAAACAATGCTCTTATTCCTTCTTTTGTATCACTTCACTTGATTTTTTTTCAATGTTCGATTTGTCTTTTCGATAATTTTTACCCATGTTCACAAGGAGTCAAAATTGCTTCTGTGGAACTTTTTTTCTATGTTTCTTGCTGTATCAATCCAATTGCCTTCAAATCATCTGAACATTATAAAAAAACCGGATACTTGTCTGAAATGATAATGCCTCAAAATTAATAGTCTACACACACCTAAAGTAATTGAATCCAAGATTACTTTATAGATCAAATCACTATCAATTTTGAAACTATTTCAATCTTAAAATAGCTAGCTAGTAATACCCACATCATGATTTCATTGGAGAGTACTGCCTTTCAGAACCACTGGCCATCACTGTCTTTTATTTTACACCACAGAAGATAACAATTCAGATATAACAGTCTTACATAAGATGATAAATATGATTATTTTACTTTAGAAAACCTCGACTTACCAGTAATTAAACTGCACTATTTCTATAAATATGGAAAGTTGAAAAATAACTCAATATCGAGAACTGAATTGTTATGATTGAAACATTTTGAGATTTTGAGTGACACCTTTACACTTTCATATCAATTGCTTAATGATTATTGCTAAAAACTATAACATTGGGGCAACACTGGAAATGGGGCAATTTTTTTTGTTAAGAATGTACTTATATTTTTCTCAAAACTTGAATATCTTCAAAAATATATGCATTCTGTTATAATAACTGGCATATAACTTTTAAAATATACTTTTTTACAATTTCTGTACTATGGCGGCTTATGTTACTCACTCAAATGTTTAACATAACTTATAACTTACATAAAATGCTGGCTTGTTCAAGTTGGCTTTGGCAACCTTATGGTTTGGGGAGGGGATGAATTCTTGTGAAATTATAATAAATGCTAATTTGTGCATAATTTTTTTATACTTCACAAGAGTTGCGTGTGATTATTATGGATTTGCTGCATTCTTTTTTTGGAGTCATGTAATGGCTGTAGAGGTAAAGATGGATTTATTATATATAAATAATTTACTCTGCTCAAACCTCGTTTTATGAAGATTGAACTACAAACGTGATTAGTTTATCTGCAAACTGTAGAAAACACATATACTTGGAATATTCAGCAAGCATAATTTGTCATTTCGTTTAGTGGTGTTAAATCGTATACAGTAAAAATTATTTAGTTTTTCCAATTTTCAAATTCGGTTCATAACAAGTAACTATAATTTTCCGCTTTAAAAAAATGTGAATATCTTTTTTTAATTTTTTTTTTCAAATTGCTATTCCACACTGCTTGAAAAGTGCTGGAATCATTTGATTTCCCTAAAAGTTGATTAATTTCATGAAGTTTCAGAAGTTTATTATAATTCCTTTTGTAAATAGCAATCTTGATCTCATATGAGTTATGCATATATTCTAACATAATTATTGAAATTTTTTAGGGCAGTCTTTGGAATCGTACGCTTTCATAGAGGGAATTATCCATTTTTCTACCTTCGTGAACAAATATTTGACAAACTTTCATTATGATAGCGATTGATCGGACGCAGTTTGACTTTGCGTGCCAATGAAGATTTTTTTTAATCATTACAAGATATATTACTTCCTTTATTAAGCCTTGAAACCATTTTTTGTTTCCTATTTTGTAGTATAATATTGCATTCCTACAAACTCCCAATTAAAGTTTCTTCTCATCTCTTCCAATTCTGGCATTGTGATACAAGTAGGTTAGACATGATAAATTAATACCTATGAAATAAAATACAGCTGGTTTAAATTTTATTTTAGTCCTAAATTTTTAAAAATTTGTTTTATCAAACACTTTATTCCACTTTTTGTTTATACAAGGTCCTATATTTCATTCTGATTCGAGTAATAATTTATCAGAGTGAATTGATATTGAAATCATTATTTTTAAATTAATCCAAACTGTGCCTTTTAATTGGGGGTTTGTGAATTTAGATACTTAATCCTAAGAGGATTTTTATTTATTAAGAATTTGATGTATTGACTGATCCAATGTAAGAAAGATTTTAACCCTTTGATTGCGAATTAATGTGGCTACTTGCTTGGACCTTCATAGGTTACAGGACATCTTACATGCTTTAAGTGCTCGGCCTGCAACTTATTCTGTATTTTGAGGATTGACAACATTTGTCTCAAATTAAGAATTATCCATTTCAATAGAGCTTTTGGCAAAGTCACAGGTTTTTTCCAAATTTTATTTTCATCTCTGTTTTCTAATTAGCGGTTGGATTTTATTACTCTATTTAGAAATGGTCACCTTTTTCAAATTGATTTCTACTTTTTTTCTTTTCTTCCAATAAAGAAACTTGATTTTTTGGCCGAACACTGGAAGCGTGTAAATCGGCCAGTAGTACTGAGAATTTTATCAATAATATATTATGAATATTTTTATTGGTATTTAGAAGATTAGCACTAAAACCGCATGGTAACATTGGACAATGATTTGGGACTTTTGAAAAAATACAATATAATTTTTCCCTTCACTTTTCAAAATATACCCTTTTAATTCAATTTCATTACCATGCTCACCTTTGTCGCACTCAAAGGATTAAATGCTTATTTATTTTTGTTATGAACAGTATTGATACTTAATGTATTGGTACACAAGTCTGCATGTGCTTAGATGAGATGTATCCCTTCAAGTGTGAATAAATTTTTTTTCATTGAAAATAATTTCTTTCCCTTTAATTTCATTGTGACTTTGTCAATGCTCTTCATATATTTATTTTTTGTTTCACATTTTTGGAGTCTAGAAGATAATTTTGGTTGCATACATAATGTTGAAAGCGACTTTTATTAGTACGGCCATTGTATCCATAGGGATTTGATGTTTTAATTAAAACATTTTAAGTGCTTTTTGATGGAAAAAATAAATAGATATTGGACAAAAAATGGTTTCCAGGACCTCTTATTGTATTTAATGATTCAAATTGATTATTAAACGCTTCTATCGATGCTGAGACTAAAAATGAGTTGTATTGCAATATGGTTTTCTTCATATATGCTGAAGTGAATTAACTATTCATGCAAGCTTAGAGTTTGCCTATGATTTGACTGAATTTATTTCATGTCTTGGAACAATTCTTTTCAGGCTGATGAGTTATTAAAATAGTAATAAGTATTCTAGAAATTCTAATCAGACTGTGGCAGAGCTTTAAATGTTTTTTACTTCATCTTCATTTCTTTTCATCACAAAATTGAGTGAGTTTTCTTAAGTGGTTTTCCTATGTAGATATGAGAAAACTTGTCTAGCTTTTTTACTTCATGTCAAAAATGACAAATTATCAACTTCAAAGCAGTGTATAATTTTCCCATCTTTGAAGTTAATTTGTAGTCATTTATTATTCTCAGTAGATTTAAATTCACATTACTCTATGCAAAAGCATAAAAATTACTAAGTGCATTTTCCTGTTACTTATCTATCACATGCATAAAGTTACTATTTTTATTTAATTCTTGGCTGCAAAAGCAGCATTTGCCTCTTCAGATTCAATCTATCAAAATCGATATTCTGTAATATAATATTTTGTATGTAACCCAACCCACATTTAGATATACAAAATCTATTAATATGAAAATTAGAAGATATTACTGCCAACTGAAATTTTCACCTTGATGTTTATGAGCCCAGCCCGCTCACATCTTCAATTTATTGAAGTCAAAACTTGGGTTTCACTAATTCTAGATCCAAAAAACCAAAACACTGATCAAGAACTTCATGTTAACTATACATTTACTCTGCAGCACCTTCTGGTACCACATGTCTATTGAATTTACTATATCGTATGATTTATTACTAGAACATTTAGGTAAAAGGGAATGTTGGGGATAAAAGGGATATATTGTGAGATTCATGCAGAAGTCTGATATCTTATTTATTTACTACCCTTATATATTACTTGTATGGTATACACACGACTATGGATTTACAAAAAATATCTTGGAATGAAATTCTTCAGGATGTCTTTTAAACTAACCAATTGTCTTAAATTGACATCGAATTCGTCCAACAAGTTCATGATTCATATTTGAATCCTTTTACAAGAAAAAAGTATAATTCAAAAGATGACAACTCGTCAGTTATTTCGCCGTATATTATTTTTTTCACATTAACTGTTAGTATTTTTTGTGTGAAAACTTGAATATAGTATTACACAAGCTTTTAAATATCCGTCATTCATTCTTACTACAGTTAATGGATTTTATTATAGCCGCTATCGGATGAAATATTTCAAATCACATTGCAATGCAAAACTCTAGGTCTGCAGACATGGATGGATGTGAATGTGCAATATTTAAACCTTTTGGGGACATACTGTATAGTATTTGTGTATAAACAATTATATATAGGACACGGCGTATGGCATGGATTCCTATGACTCAATGGGAGGCGGAGGCCGCATGGGATACGACGACGGGCTCGGCCGCTGGGATTCCAGACAGGATGACTTCCCCAACAAGAGGCGGCGCTACTAAACACCCACACCCTTGTATCTCTGTACTCAGTCTCAGCGTCCACACCTGTCAGTGCACCTCCGTTAAGAGACATAGGACAAACAAAATAGTTTCTTTCTCATATGCGTATAATGGAGGCAATCTTCAAAGCCAATTACTCGCTGAAGTGACCCGGTGTGCATAGCTAATAAATAAGGAGACACGATCTTAATTGTGAGTCTGCGTGTGAAAATATGAATGTTTGTGTTTGATGCACCCAAAAGTTTAGTTAATATAAAATTATTTTAATATAGGTATACTGCAATTACGGTTTATTAAGATTTATGACATGTCAACTTAGTTAATTAAATAATTGCAATTAAATAAATTGTCAAACATGCATTGCATGTGGAAATGAAACTTTCATACGTCCAGGACAATGTATTGTTCTGGTTTTAGTTTAGTTAATTCTTAATGACTATATTATATTATATATTCAATGTTTAATGTGCAAGATTAGTGAAGGACTTATTTAACATGAGAAAGAACAAAATATTTATAAAAATGAGTGTATTATACACTAATGGGGATAATCACCTACTAAAATAACAGTATTTTTAGAAACACATTCTATTTTAAGTTTAAGACATTCATTTTGAAATTATTGTATGTTTCTTAACATAATACACCTAAATTATATTAATCAGATCTTTCATTTTCTCACGAGTCCTGCTCTTAGCAGGAGTAGGATTTTCCTTTGTTACTATGTGTCTTGTGGATTGATTGTGTGATGGTGGAGTTGTTGCCTTTGATAGAACAATACTTAAAATCAGAACTCAAATATATATTTTATACAGTTGGCCCAAAAATCACTCCTCCATTTTAAAAGGAAATAACTTTTATTTCTTAATAATTATCATTTATTATTTTATAAATAGAAAACACACTTCGTGGAAATAAATATATAGTTTTGAAAATTACATCCTTTAATCACGCTCTAGAAAGAACGCGTCAGTATGAAGAGCAAAATGGCAGTTATTTAAAGGATGTAATTTTTCAAAACTAAATAAAATTTATTTTCAAGAAGTGTGTTTTCTGTTTGTAAAAGAATAAATGTGAATTATTAAGAAATAAAAAAGTTATTTCCTTTTAAAATGAAGGTGACTTTTGGGCCACCTGCATCTGGAAATTATTGAGGGATATTTCGATTCTAACATTTGTTGAAAGCACATTTAAGAATGTGTCAATTGCTTTAAAATGATGAGTAACACATCGATCAATAAGTCCCGGGTCTAACCAACAGATGGCGTCTCTAATAACAAATCCATACCATCTCAGTTAGTACCAACCTTTAGAAGTTACGTGTCAAACTTTCATGGCATTCAGACATTGTGTCATTGAGTTAGTGGTTTTAGTGACGCTACTTCTGCTATTTTCAAAACAATGGGAAAAGCCGATTTTCGTGTGTTGATAAAACATGCTTTTTAATGGGGGAAAATACCGTTCAAACTCAGCGATGGCTTGAAAAGTGTTATCTGGGCTCTGCTTCGTCGAAAACAACCATTTGTCGGTGGTATGCTGATTTCAAACGCGGTCGTACGGGCACAAACGAAGCAGAACACTCTTGGTCGTCCAAATGAGGCTGTTACACCAGAAAATGTAAAAAAAAACTCTAAATCGTGATTGAAAATCGCAAAGTAAAGTTGCGTGAGATATCTGACATCCTGAAGATATCATTTGGTAGTGTTTACACTATTTTGCATGAACATTTATTTGGTCATGAAAAAGCTTTTTTCGAAATGGGTGCCGCGTTTTCTCACAATGGAACAGAAACAACCCATCGATGATTCAGAGCGCTGTTTACGCGAAATAAACAGGAGTTTTTGCGTCGGTATGTGACAATGGATGAAACTTGGATCCACCACTATACTCCGGAATTAAATCGGCAGTCAGCTGAGAGGAGAGCAGCCCTTGAAAGTCCGAAGCGACCAAAAACTCAACAGTCTGCCGGGAAGGTTATGCCCTCTGTATTTTGGGATGCGCATGGTATAATATTCATCGATCACCTTGTAAAGGGAAAAACCATCAATAGCGAATATTAGATAGCGTTATTGAAGCGTTTGAAGGCAAGAATTGCAAAAAAAATGGCCCCATATGAAGAAGAAAAAAGTTATCTTTCATCAGGACAATGCACCGTATCACAAGTCGATGGTAACAATGGCCAAATTGCATGAGTTGAACTTCGAATTACTTCCGCACCCACCGTATTCTCCAAATTTGCCCCCCAGCAACTATTGGCTGTCTGCAGACCTCAAAAAGATGCTTCAGGGAAATAGATTTGGCTCTAATGAAGAAGTGATTGCCGAAACTAATGCCTATTTTGAAACCATAAATAAATCGTTCTACACGGCTGGCATAGAAAAGTTAGGAAAGCGTTGGAATTAATGTATCGCTCTTGAAGGAGACTATTTGGAGAGCTGTTTTAGTAGTTAGTCCCGGGCCTTATTGATCTATGTGTTATGTCCAAAACTAGGTTATAAACAAAACGAATGCAACATTTTAAAATTATTATTATGAACATGAATCGGGTCTAGGTTTGTGTATACCTAAATTTGCTGATGTGTATTACACTAATTTAAATTCCAACATTAAGAGTGCTACTTTTAAAATGCTTTTTTTTCATGTGTGGACTATTAAATTTATTCCCAAAAAGGGTCTTTTATCAGTTTAATTTACGTACTTTTCATATATTGCAGGTGGAAAAATATGGCTCATTTAGTAATGAAATTAATTATACTAGTAGATTTTTTTATATTAGAACAAAAATATTAAGGCGAAAGGGAAGAATTTTACCAATATAAAATTTGGTTTTGAGGAATCAATCGGGTATACAAAAGAAAAATAACTGCTGAGTAATCATGTTTCTATGGGCATCTGGAAGAAATGTAATGACTTAATCATTTTTTATAGTTTGAAACGTTGGTGAACAGAGAATTAATCAAACTGGAAATCAGCTATATACCCATTTTTAAGTTCTGTAATTTTCTTTCTTTCTAAATACTTAATTTACTGAGCTCAATTTTGAGATAAGACGGGTATTAAAGTAATGTTTATCACATACAACCTGTAATATTTATCATTGTTCGTTCCGACTTGCACAGAAATTGAATGTTGCGTAATGTCACAAAAATTTGATTTTGATGTCTAATATGATCCCATTAAATGCAGGTCAAACAATATTTGACTGGCCCAGATGTGTAAATACTGTAGAATAACCAAATGGAAAACATTAGATTATAGTTAAGGTCAAATAGATTAAATAAGGACTTTATTTTCAATTCGTACTGAATGATTGGTTTTTAACCGCCAATATTTATCCTAGAGATGAGTGATCAGTTTTTTTTTGTGGATTTGAAATAGACTTGAATGACATACTCGAGTATAGTGAGTAAAGTAAGGTACTGAATATCATCCTGCCATGCATGAAAGTCTTTCCAAGCTGCCATTGTGGTAAGAATGTCATATCTAATAATTCTAATATTCAGGACTTGAAACAAAATCACCCTGCTTTCTACAACAGATCCATTTCTTTTCAAAAGCAGTTGCACTAATATATATAGATTTAAATTCTTATTTATAAAAAATCGAAGGAAAAAAATGTTCTTTTAATTGTGCATTTTTCAAACAAACTAACCAGAATTTGACGGATGACTAAAACTTCATCATTATTATTGCAAATTTGTCACACGTGATTTTACTTGTGATTATTATTCAACTAATGAACTAATAATTTATATTGGTTAAAAATCTTAATTGGAAAACATATCAAGATGAAAATTTCTTAAATCTGTAAGATTTTCAATGTTTAATTTTGAAGGTCTTAAATAAATATCCTCTACATTAATGAAGAAAATGTCAGTTTAATGTAAAGATAAATGAGGCGTTTTTCACAAGATTGAATATGTAAGTATGATTTATGTTCAGAATGGAACTGGATCTATAGTTCCATTAGATTTTTTTTTATCATTTCCCAGTTCTGTTTTTTAACATTATTTAATAAAATTTTAACATATTTTTTAAACACTTGCGAGTAGTATAAAGGGGTATAAATATTGAATAGATTTTATTCAGTATGTCTTCGATTTATAATATTGCAGTCATACTTTTAATATTAATACTCTCAACAATAACATTCAAAATAGAGAGAATGATTTTTCCCTACACTAATTCATATTTGAATTTCATGGACCCCTTTTTAGTGTTATCAGATTTCATATGGTAATAGTTTATTTTTGTTTGAAACATTTTCTCTAATAATTAACTCCTTGAAGATTGTATTCAAATTAGGTATTTATTTTTGATAACATTTTTAATATGGTAATTAATTGAATATTTATTTCAATTGGCATTTATATATAGTGAAATGTTTATTATCTTTCACTGTGCTTAAGTGGCACGGTTGTTGATACTGGTATATATATTATGAAAATAAAGTTGATAGAAAAAAAATTGATTAATAGTATCAAATACGTCGGATGTATTTACTCGAAAGTAAAAATACGTATTAGGGGACCTGAAAGTAATGTAGTTTTTTAATAATAGATAACCAAGTTATTTAATCAATTATATAATCACAGTCATCTTAAACCCAAATTTTCAATACCCTCTTTATAATAGGAAGTTGACTTTTGATGTGAATAATTCCATGAGTCCAGTTGACTCATAAATATTTTGGAAAGTTTTCCTCCTTAGAACTTAACAAATATTAATCATAGTGCACGTCAGGTGAATAGTGCGTATGGGTAAAACTTCCCAGCCTTAATCTTGTTCTGGGTCTCTCTCGCATTGTCATGCTGCTGAATGACACCTTTTCTGTTGACCAGCGCTGGATGTTGAATGGTTCGAGCTTGGTTCAGACATTCTAATTGTTATCAATGGAGGCTGATATTATGGTCTCACATGGTTCCAATACCTCCAAGTGAACTGTGCCTGGAATATTCCACTAAACACAGAGTATGACTTGGTGTAGGGCTGATTTTGGTGTCGAAATTGGCATCTGACCTAGATAAAGCCATCGATTTTTGCTCTTGATGTTTATGCAAATAACCCGTTTCTCATCTCTCTAGTGGCAATTTGATGAAGAAATGATTCCTTTTCCTGTCTGCTTAGCAAACAATTGCAGATTGTGGATTGCTGGGTTTTGTTGTCAGCTGAAAGTTGGTGTGGGACCCAAATTCCTCGTCTATTGACCTACCTTATCTGTTGAAGGTGCTCGTGAACAGACCATGATGAATTAAGTTCTGATAATTTTTCAATGGTCTTGACGAGAATCTACTTCAACAAGTCTTTATTCAGCTCCACAGGCCTTACCGTGCAATGGGCATCGGAGAGATCAAAACCAATCACCCAATCGGAATTTGGTGTGCCAATGGTGGCACTTGCTGACATTCATGTCGGGTTTCGTGTTACTCATTTTATTTAGGCTTAATCTGAAGGGGAAAAGTATCAATTTAAATAAAATCTTGATTGCTGAAGACACTTGGATCACTAAACTTGGAGTGAACATAATAAAATTACATCACATAAAAACGACATTGTTTTCCAGTATCCCTAATATATAGATACATACATAGCGGGGCTAGGTGAAGTGAGCGTAATGAACCCCAATTTGTGTATATAGTTTTTATTATTACATTCCGTGAGAAAAAAAAAGATGAATATTCTTTTATTCATCAGTTTTGTACGCTTCTTGGTTTATGAGGGACTAAACTTTTTTTAAAACAGTGCATTGGATTTATCATCCACATGCTCTTATTGATTTCGTGGTTATGCTGCCCTATATACCTGAAATCTACTATCTTGTATTCATTCTAATGTTTGACGAGAAAATCAATTCATATACCAGAACAAATATTCTGCTCTCCCAAACTTGACGTTATTCTCAAATATTTGAAGCTTGGCTTTTATAATACAATAAAAGTATTTCGCCTGTGGTAAGTAAACTGTGCTTTTTTATTGTTATATTTTTTATTTTCTTTTAAAATACACTTATTGATTGCAATATTCATGTTTAGAACCATATTCGGTTAAATCTAGATGATACAAAACAATTTTATCATCGTAATAAAATACTAGTAATTAATTTATGGCACCTTTTCTTGGAACATACATCACTTTCCATTTTTTGACGAAATCTGCACTTATTATTGTAGTACAATATTTTCAAAATCTAAAAACTCCAACGAAAGAACTAATTGTGACAATTTTTTTTCTTATTTTTCAATTCTGGTTATGGATGTTCATTTTTCTATGTTATTGTGATTGGCCTAGTTGACAAGACACTTGTCTTAAGGATTTTGGGTTCAATTCCCCATGGTGTAAAAAGAAAGGGTTCCAGTCTAATTAGATCTGATGAGGGCATTGTTACTCTCTATGTTTGTTGTCTTATAAACAACGAAAAATAGGTTATAAGCCTACTTGTGGTGTAGTCTGCAATTTTGATGAACAGGGGTAAAGAAAATGTCTTTCAATGTGTATCTCAGTCACGCTCTTCATCAGGTCCACATCACCAATGTGATGTGTATGATGAGTGCCTTACGAGTAAATTAATTATCTTGCTCTTACTTGGATCTATCAATCCCTAATTGATATTGAATCAAGAATATCTCATTTTGTACATTCGTGGTTTACAATTTCTTGTCCATATGAAATCTCCTGCCTCTGCCAGATTCACATGTAAATGCATAATTCATCATCTGTATAATTCATGAAAAATGGATTGATGTGGGGATCACAAATATTGAATATTTTCATGGTTATATCTTAAAAAATAAAGCAGTGGTGCTTTAAAGGAGCTAAAATATAAAGTTACCTATTTTCACATGCAGATGTAAACGTAAATCCACCAAGGTATATCAATTCAAAGAATAAAACATACCTAAAAATTGTCACATTCCTCGCCCTGTCCGAAGGTTTGACTTGGAATTAGGCTACTTTTAAATTAATGGGAAGAACATGCAAATAAATCAAAGTGAATTGTTCACATTCACGTAGAAAATTTTCCAATTGGATTTTTTTCAGTATTAGAGTGATTGAGTGGTTTTAATTAATTACATTTGCCAATTGAATTAATATATTTGTCAGTGTGACACTTGTCTATGCGTGCGATCATTACATATTTTTTATTTACAGAATATTTTATGACTACATTGCTGTATATTGTCAACTATGTATTTCATGGGTTATCGAACATGCTGTTCATTCATCTATGTTGAAAACTTGGGATGTCTGAACCCATGTTAAAGTACACGAACATCTTCAAAAATAAAATAAAACGTTTTTTATCCATATTTTTTTCTCATATTTTTACTTCTCTACTTTTACTTTCTAGCAATTGCTCTCTCAATTTTAAAATGTTATTTCCTATGAATGAAAAATATTTTCCAATAAAATGTATCAATACATTTTGGGTTTTCGAATAGTTTTGTTATGAAATCAAAATTTCTTTTAGGTTACATATAGATTGACACTTCAATGGAATTGAATATTCTTTTTATCACAAAATGTCGAGATTTGCTACAGGATTGATTTGATTACTCATTAAATTGATTTTATGTTACATAATCAAGAACTCGTTGTGTTTATTATATTATACTTGGTATGGTACGACATCAAACACATCATCACCTTGTGTGCTATAATAGCACATTTACAATAAAATAACTCAGTTCTTAAAAAAAACTAAATATTATAAATCATTTTCATTTGTGAGATCCTTGTACAGGCAATATTTAACCTTGTTGAAGGCTAAAAATTTACACATTTCTTAAAATGAAACTTAGTGAAACAAAATAGAAGGAAACACAACTCCAGATGTGTCACTCGTGTAATATAATCGGAGCTGGAAATATTATTCAATGTTCAAAACATTGATGTCGATTATACTTAAAAGTTTAAAATCATATTCATTACACAATCCTGAATTTCATTCTTTCTCTAATAGTAACTAATATTTTGTCTAGAAATTTATAAATAAAAAGTCTGAATTTGTGAAACTAAGATTCGGTTATTTTAATTTTTTCAAATAATGATTTTCAAATCATTCTGAAAAATTGTCGGAAAAGATCTGAAGGATCTGAGGGTTTTGTACAATACTATTAGCTAGCTGATCTATGAAGTTGATGCCGACCACGTTTTTTATACCTGTTTGCAGTGACTAGGTGAGTGAAAATAATTTGTTTCAATACTATAACTGTATTGTTGTATTTTTATAGAAAATACCTCGCCGTGTCGATGGATAAATACGCATATATGACAATTTTTATTTCTTTGTATTACTAGATTTTGACAAATTACTGAAACCTTGATCTATTGTTGAATGTATATCATTTAAAAATTTGAGAGATTTTAAATTCGAACAATACTGTTATATAAAAATCGAAAAATCAAGAATATTTACTTATGATACAATTGAGAAATCTAATTTGTTTAGTTCATATATTATTGGATTTAATCTAGTCTATTTTTTTAAATGTCTGCTCACTGATAAAAGAGCTTTCATTGTATTATAATCAATATCAAAGTTGTTTACGTTTTCGAAGCATGAATATAAGTGTGTGTGATGATGTGGGTGTAGGTTGTGCAACTAAATTCATAACTAGTCTAAATAACCCGGTCGCAAGTCACTGCTTTTATACTTTCTCCTAATTACACCTGAAGTGAGGATTGTTTTCAAATTGTGTTTATTTAGTAAGACTAAATAAGGGTAGAATTAAATATGAATGTTAAAAATAACACATTTCTTTTTATGTATAAACCATCAATACCTATATAATAAAAATAAACCTCTAATAAAAGATATACCATATTAATACCCTGATATTGATTTCAATAAATCGAACACTATCTTTGGTGCTACAGTGTAATCGAATGTGCCTCTCTATAATTCGTCTCATCTCGTTTGTGGACAGCCCATCATCGCCAGTTCCCTATGTTGAGTGTTAAAATATACATGAATATTTCCCCCATCTTGATTTTGGACCGGAAACGTATTGTCGTCCCTAAGATTCAGGAAACGTTTTGAGTAAATGAAACCAATAAAATTTCAAGTTTGCGCACTGCAGGTACTAAATGTATTTTTTATTTATACTAATGGATGTTACATTGGGTCAAAAGTGATAGGTCGAGGTTTCAGAATTTGTATTCTACAATTTATCCGATTTCCAAAATATATATCTTAAACAATATACACTTAAACTTTTATACCTATATATTCTACTATACAAATGTGTTGAATGTTTTCGATGGAATATTTAATTAATATTTCCGGTTGTTGAAAAAACTTTCAAGCTTGTGAAGCGCATGAAAATTTCTACGTTATTAATTTCGGGATATTGATTCACCTATTACTTTTATCTGTTTTTATGAATTATTTGAAATTTAATTAGAACTGAATATTTTTTTTATCATTCGACAATCATGGTTTCGGTCGTACTACAGTTTTATATACGTTATTGAGGAATTAACACCAAACCTTAGAGCAATCATCTTGCATTCAAAACCCTCGAGATTTAATTCCTGATGAGAAAAACATGAATGGGAGGATATTGACAACTAGTATAAGGATTTTTTCTCTAAATTTTGTATTTATCGATGTTGAGGTTTTTTTAGGTGTCAAAATGGCGACAATTTTATATAATTTTATGTGGTAAATTAATATAAACTTCATTGGTGTATGAAAATTAGAAAAATGTTAATCCTAAATATTTTTAATTATAGAGAAAATGTGCACAAAATTGTACAAATATTGTCTCAATGGTAGTGAAGTATCAACATTAACAATTTTTAAATGAATCTGGAGAATAAACAAAGGGTAACAGTACTGATAAAATAAATACCACAGGAAAATGGTGAGAAAATGCAAGCAGCGGGGTTATTTTTGTGTTAAAATGCTTATTTGCCGCAATATAAGCTTAAATCAAGAGTACATCGATTAAACCCGTACGATGCCAATGGCTGATTGGTCTAAACTTAAATCTCATTTTCAATTTTAAATCGGAGACCAAGGTGTCTTCCATTAATTTTTAATTGGTGAAAATGAAATGAAATAACTGTTTGTAACTGACGTGAACTCCTTCATAATGTAATCCTTTCAAGTTCTATAATTTCACTTGTACAAGTTTTATATATATATATTAGGTTGTCTGGACGAAAGTCATTTTTTAAATGAAAGGTAGATTGATTTTTAAAATTTATTTTCTTACATCAATACAATATTTTCTCCTTCGGTCGACACAATCTTCTTCCATCTATTTAACAAATTTTTAATACCGTCTGAATAAAATTTAGTAGATTTGGATGCAAAATATTCCTCATCATTCGGACGTTGTGTTGCAATAAAAAATTGTTTAAACCCCCTTTGGCATTGCCGAACAGTTCATTCGGAACATTCTCCAAATGTTTTTAGTTGCAGTTGTTGCATTATTTTTTTGACAATATTCATACAACATGCAATTTCGTATAAATTGTTTGTCAGGTGTTTAAGCCTCCATCTTAATCCACGTTTGAAAGGAAAAATCACAAATAGAAGTGAAGAAAAAAAATCACAAATAAAGTGAAGAAAAAAAAATTCACTTAAAGTGAAAAAAGGCATCGAGGAATATTTTGCATCCTTTCTTTCGATGGTCTTACAGCCCATATCGAGCTTTGGCCTCCGTCAATCTTCGCCTCCAACTCCTGTCTTCCGCCTCGACGCTCCAATCCTGCGCCTGGAACAGCAGCTGGGTTGCGTCTCTCAATTCGTCCTCCCGTCCAAATCTACTAAATTTTATTCCGACAGTATTAAAAATTTCTAAATAGGTGGAAGTAAGTTGTGTCAACTGAAGGAGAATATATTGTATCGATGTAATAAGAAAATAAAAAAAAACGATCTGCCTATTTCATCTAAAAAATGACATTTTCGTCCGGAAAACCTAATATATATGTATATACATATACAAATTTAATTGTGTAATGATTATGTCAGAGTTATTTAGATTCGTAATTTGAATGTTCCATAAAATCCAATTTCATTGTCTGTCATGTTGCGTTTTTTTATTATCTGTGCTATTCTTTCTCAATATATAATACACTTAAAAACCTTCAATAATGATTATTTGATATTAAACGTTTGTAATAATCAGAACACTTAAGTTTCTAAATTTTGATAAAAAATTATGCTCAAATGGAATTCATTCCACATTAAACATTCTTGTCGACAATGTTTCGCTCAGGTTTGGTGTTCAATTTTAATTTATTTTATGTTATCACTTTGTGAACAAAAAAAGATACATTGGGGAAGGGGGGATATAATGTCTCGCATTGTATTCTTGATTTTTTTTCAGCAGAAACCAAAGGGGTTACCTGTTTGTAACATGTTTTTTGTGTTGCAGGTTTATGCCATTCGTTGAACCACACTACTTTTGCATAGGAATTGAACATTGAAATTAATGGTAAGTTTTGTATTTCATTTTATTTGAATAAATATAAATGTCATTTATTTTGTTTAATCATGAAAAATGTGATCTTGTTTTCCTTCCATTGACACATTACTTAATAAAATGTTAGTATAATGCACATTTTAGAAATGTGAAATAGTTAGCATTGCATTGTTATTGTGTTGTGGTCGAACTATATATTTTGGTACGAATGGCAAAAATACTCCTTTATTTTAGGTTTCATTGTTTCCATGTACCATGATTTTCTTATTGAAATGATGAAATCCAATTATTAAAAAATGTCTTCTTTTCCCGTCATAACTATGATGCTGATAAAATAAATCTGAACTTTTAAAATGGTTGATATTTCAGATTTAAATGTTTTCTTTGTTTTGTAAAAAAAATGGTTCTCTTTCAGAATATGCATACTGCTTGGAAAATTTCATTCTGCCGGCTGTGAGGCTTTCTGGATGCCAAGAGGTAAGTAATAACAGTTAATGATATTTATGGTCAAGTCGAGGAGTTTTATATTCTTCCATTTTCAATAAATTTGTTTTTTTTTTTTGTTTTAACTTGTCAATTATCTGTTTAGAACTAGACCAAGTTCCTGTTCTAAGATGTTTGTATGAAAGAAATTGCTAGATAATTGAGCTAGATGTTTTATGTATACAAATGAGATTCAATTTTAAATAAGGAAAAAGTACTACTCAAAATTAGGGTCATGTTAGAGAGAAAAAAACATGAAAGCTCGTTTAAGTTCAGTGAGACTTACTGTTTTTCACACCAGATATTGTAATTATTAAAATGATGATAAAATGAGTTTTCTTTTACCGACTTTTGTGCTGAAGACAATCACTTCATACCCACAGCGCTCTGATAATCTAATCGTGCTAATATTACATATTATGTTTGACACACCAGCAACTTCATATCAGGTTTGGTTTTCAGATTGAATCAAGGAACCATTTCCAGGAAAAGGGTGGGGTACAAAGCCAATGGATATCTGCTGAATTTTATCAGGTACTACACAAATATCTTTTTATTAATTGAATTATTGTAATTTCATAACTAAAATAAATCTTTGCTCCAAACGAGATTCAATTTTAAATAAGGAAAAAATACTGTACTTAAAATTAAGGTCATGTTGAGAGAGAAAACCACGAAAGCTCGTTTAAGTTCAGTGAGACTTACTGTTTTTCATATCAGATATTGTAATTATTAAAATGATGATAAAATGAGTTTTCTTTTACCGACTTTTGTGCTGAAGACAATCACTTCATACCCACAGCGCTCTGATAATCTAATCGTGCTAATATTACATATGTTTGACACACCAGCAACTTCATATCTGGTTTGGTTTTCAGATTGAATCGTGCAACCATTTCCATGAAAAGGGTGGGGAACAAAGCCAATGGATATGTGCTGAATTTTATCAGGTACTACACAAATATCTTTTATTAATTTAGTTATCAATTTCATAACTAAAATAAATCTTGCTTTGCTGTGTTACTTGATCCACTAGTGTTATTATTTTTGCATTAAATAATCCCCAACATTGAATATTTCAATGCATTATTACTATTCATCAATTATCCTATTTTGTGTTTTCAAATGATGATAATAATTACCGATTGATTCTAATGATAATACTTATGGCTGTTTATTTTTACTGATATTACTTTTACTGAATTTAGAATAGCAAAATTGATTAAAAAAATCTTAAAATAAATTTTTTTATACAGGTCAAACATTCCACAATTGAAGGGTTCCGAGATCCAACTGAGATGTAAGTAATTATTTCATGTGTAAATCTTTAGTTTATCTATTCAAGATTAAATCACATTAATTTTACCTTGCTGAATGCACAAAGTGAACTTGAATAATACCAATGTTTTATTTTATAATATCAATGAATATTTTATTGGAGTATTATGCTACATCACGGCTTAGTGGCAGAAATTTGTATTCAATTAAGAATTCTTGGTTCGATTCTTGATATTAACTGCGGAAAAACTAGGCTCCTGTATAGTTTTTTCACGCAACAAAGTTGTTCCAACATGATGATAATAATTACCGATTGATTTCTGTGATAAAAAATTATGGCTGTTTTTTTTAACTGATTCTTGATTGATTTGATATATCAATTATGAGTCATTGGACCATTTAAAATAATCAGTTTTATTTCTCATGCAGGAAGATGTTTCTAGAAGATGTAAAAGGAGAACTTGGAAGAATCACGACCTACTTCTCAGTCTTAATAAGGTAAGAATCATATTACTATTCCTCGTACACATTAGGTTTAAGTCAATATTTTTTACTGATGATAACAATTACCGTTTGATTCAACTGATATTAAATTTGGCTGCTTTTATATTTTTCTGAAATTTTCAATATCTAATTGTAGTTAATATAATTTGAATATTGATTAATGGCTTAATTTTATTTGTTTCAGGAGACTTCATCGAAAAGGATCTCTACACCAGGAGACTGACAAATTACAAATTAATTACTAACATTTGAAATTAATATATAATTTTCAATTGTATGTATATTTTTTGTTAATAAATTGAATAATCAGAATAGTGCTTTTATTTTAAAAAAAGTTTCCAGAAATTATTTACATAATTCAACCTTAAAAACCAATACACATTCTGTTAATTTTAAAGTAAAGCTTGTGCTGTGAGTGTAAAATATTTTGTCAATATTGCGGAAATATCTGATAAAACTTTATTTCACTTACATTAGTAATAAAAAATGGCTGTGATATTTTTAACCATTGAAAGTGCTGCGCAAATTCAAATTGTTTTTTTAGTAATCATAATTGAATTTAAAATGAACAGACTTAAACTACTGTATTGCTGTTTTATTTTCGGACATTTAACCCTTTCCGGTCCACGAAAAAAAAAAAAAATGTTCCATCAGGTCCACAAAAGATTTACAGAATTACAGGGTAAAACAATACATCCAGGTTGTTTTTAATAAAACTATATGTTCACAAGGTTGTTTTTAATAAAACTATATAAGTTCACAAGAAATTTTTTGGAAGAGATTTCTACAGGGCAATAAACTCGCCAGGTTAAAAAAAAAAAAAAATGTCGAATGACATTCGACATAGGACTCACTGGAATAAAATCGATGTCGAATGACATTCGACATAGGACTGGAAAGGGTTAAAATTAAACTCCTTGAAACATAAATGAGCAGACCTTAATGCGAGGTAGATTTAATTTAAGATAATTTATCTGGTCTAGCAATGCTCCATTCTCAACAAAATGACAATTTATGCATAAAATATTCCACCATTGACAAATTATTCACAATATATAGAATATTACCAGCAATATTTTTGTACAAGTCAATGATTCTCTGAACAATCGTAATTTCTTCCTTTCTGTAAAAAAAGATGAAATGCCAGGATGTGTTCTAAAAAGTACAATTCGTAGTGAATTCATTGCCTATAAATGATAAAACTAAGCGTGGATGCAACTTCAAATATATTTTCAAAAGCAAGCCAAAATTAGATCATTTATAAAAAGAATTTCTGAAACCATCCAAATGATATCCATAATAATTCTTCAACTTTTTAAACCCTTTAAGTGCCGGAAGTTATTAGTATCGCCGTACCCAGCAGGCCGGGATTTTTTCAACAAAAATAAAACCCAAAAAAATAATATTTTTTGTATACAGATATAAAGGATATTATGAAAACTTACTAAATATATACACCGTGGGGTGTTTGAGCTGCCGTTCACTCAGAAAAACAGTTTAAATATTCACAAAATGTCGTCACAACTTTACACAGAAAACATGTTTACTTATAAATATAGTGGAATATAATATTCTTTGTAAACTAAAATCAACAAATCTGTATGATATATAATAAAGCACAAAAGGTAAATAAACTATAAAATAAAACTAAAAAGGCTATATAAATGTCGTATTATGCCACAAAACTACCGCCGATAACCAAAGAATACATGAAAACACACTTTGTAAATAAATACTTTGAAAAAATAATGCACAAAAGTTATCAACCATTGAAGAAAACTACAAACGAAGTCATAAATCATCGCAATTACGTCGCAAAAAACTGTAGTCGGTAACCCTGTATCAGCAGACACGTATTGACTGTCAGTGAAAGCTTTTAGAAAGATGACTAACTTTGATAATATCAGTAAATTGTAATATTTAAATATTTCTTGACCATCCCAATAGATGTCACTATGTGTTACAATTTATAAATTATTACAATTGGATTTGATATTAGCTTGCGACAAGTTCAAAGGAGAGCGCGTTTACGTGTTCATTTTGTATGGCCGGCCTGGCGAGCACTGAATCGGAGAGCGCGTCAATGCGCTCGTGGCAGTGAACCGGTTAAACCAAGTTGAAATAATGCAATAAATATTCTATTGCATCAACAAAGAAATATTGAAAAATATTATCTCCCATAGTCTGTCAAATGGGAAAGGTGACAGGTGAAATGAAATACAAGTTTATTTTTAGCTTACACCTTTAGTTCAAAATACACTCCTTGTGAGTCTATACAATACTGGAAGTGGTTGTAAAATTTCCCGAGACTCATTCTTCGGAATTGCCTCCAAAATCGCAGCCGAAGTCTTCTGGATGTCTGAAATCGTGTCAAAACGCTTTCGTTTTGTTTTTCATGTACTATGCATTTTTTGTAATTGTGTTAAACCTGTATCAAATCTAAAATAATATAAACTAAATTATGCTCATTTTATTTTAACAATTATTTAAAATGTGAGATAGATGAGCACAGATTAAAAATATGCGAGTATTGAGGTGAACACAATAATATGCAAGTAACACATCGATCAATAAGTCCCGCGACTAACTACTAAAACAACATTTGTTTGCCAAAATTCTTTATTCATCAACATATTCATCTCCTTCAAGAGCGATACATTCATTCCAACGCTTTCCTAACTTTTCTATGCCAGCTGTGTAGAACGATTTATCTTTAGTTTCAAAATAGGCATCAGTTTAGGCAATCACTTCTTCATTGGAGCCAAATCTCTCCCTGGGGCATCTTTTTGAGGTCTGCGAACAGCCAATAGTTGCTGGGGGCCAAATCTGGAGAATACGGTGGGTGCAGAAGCAATTTGAAGTTCAACTCATGCAATTTGGCCATCGTTACCACCGACTTGTGACACGGTGCATTGTCCTGATGAAAGAGAACTTTTTTCTTCAAATGGGGCTTCTTTTTTACAATTTCTGCTTTCAAACGCTCCAATAACGCTATGTAATATTAGCTATCGATGGTTTTTCTCTTTTCAAGGTGATCGATGAATATTATACAGTGCGCATCCCAAAATACGGAGGCCATAACCTTCCCGGCCGACTGAAGTTTTTGGTCGCTTTGGACGACTCACCGGCTGCTCTCCACTCAGCTGACTGCCGATTTGATTCCGGATGGTGGTGGATCCAAGTTTCATCCATTGTTACATACCGACACAAAAACTACTGTTTATTTCGCGTAAACCGCTCTGAATCATCGATGCGTTGTTGTTTCTGTTCTATTGTGAGCAACCGCGGCACCCATTTCGAAAAAAGCTTATGACTAAATGTTCATGACTAAATGTTCATGCAAAATAGTGTAAACACTACCAAATGATATCTTCAGAATGTCAGCTATCTCACTCAACTTAACTTTGCGATTTTCCATCACGATTTTGAGGGTTTTTTTTACACTTTCTGGTGTAACAGCCTCATTTGGAAGACCAAGAGCGTTCAGCATGATTTGTGTCTGTATGACCGCGTTTGAAATCAACATACCACTGACAAATGGTTGTTTTCGATGGAACAGAGTCTGGATAACACTTCTCAAGCCATCGCTGAGTTTGAATGGTATTTTTTCCCATTAAAAAGCAATGTTTTATCAACATACGAAATTTGTTTTTTTCCATTGTTTTGAAAATAGTAAAAGAAGCGTCACTAAAAACACTAACTCGACACAATGTCGGAATGTCATGAAAGTTTGACACGTAACTTCTAAAGACTGGTACTAACTGAGATTGGTACAGATTTGTTATTAGAGGTGCCATCTGTTGGTTAGTCACAGGACTTATTGATCGATGTGTTATCTAGGTAGGCACAGATTAATATGCGGGTATCTACGAGGGTGGTCCCAGAAGTACCCGACCTGACGTATAGATGGCGGTTGGTTGTTGCTTTTAAAAAAATACTATGGTAGAAAGTACTAAACTTGTAAAGCTTAAGTTTTAAGATGCTACGTTGTTTAGTATTTGTTTGGCAGCCATCAATAGTGAACGCTCTCAGTGAATTTGTAAACATGGAAAAAATTGGTCATCGTTATGTAATACAATACTTTCATGTGAAAGGTCTAAGTCCAACCAATATCAAAGCCGAGCTAGATTCTACTCTGGGGGAGTCTGCTCCTTCGTTTACAATAGTAAAATATTGGGTGGCAGAGTTGAAATGAGGCCGTACGAGCTGCCAAGACGAACATCGCAGTGGTCGACCAAATGAGGTGACCACGCCAGAAATGGTAAAGAAAATCAAAAAAATGGGATTGGATAATCGTCGATTGAAAGTAAGTGAGCTAGCAGACATGGTAGGCATTTCAAAAAGTGCTGTACATTGCATATTGACTGAAAATTTGGACATGACAAAGCTGTGCGCAAGATGGGTGCCGCGTTTGCTCACAATGGAACAAAAACAGCGTCGTGAGGATGTTTCAATCGAGTTTTGGGCGATGTTTCACAGCAATAAAGCTGAGTTTTTGCGTCGATTCATAACCATGGATGAAACATGGGTCCATCACTTAACACCTGAGACGAAGGAACAGTCAAAACAATGGGCTGAAAGGGGAGAATCGGCTCCAAAAAAGGCGAAGACAGTTCCATCTGCAGGCAAGGTCACGGCGTCAGTTTTTTGGCGTGCGCGTGGGATAATTTTCATTATCTTCAAAAAGGAAAAACAATCAACGGCGAGTATTATGCGAACTTATTGCAGCGTTTGAGTGATGAAATCAAGAAAAAACGGCCGTATTTGGCGAAAAAGAAAGTGTTGTTTGATCAAGACAATGCACCAGTTCACACATCCGTTATCGCGGTGGCCAAAATCAATTAATTAAAGTTCGAATTGCTTCCTCACGCACCCTATTCGCCAGATTTAGCCCCCTCGGATTATTTTCTTTTTCCAAACTTGAAAAAATGGCTCGGTAAAAGATTTGCCAACAATGAAGAGGTGGAATCTGCGGTTGATGGCTATTTTGAGGCGGTCGACGGTTCTCACTATAAACAGGGTATCGAAGCTATTGAACATCGCTGGGAAAAGTATGTCGAGAGTGAACCACTCTCAAGAGGGTAGCCAAGAGAGTGGTTCTGCTCACTTTAGGAATCACTGTACTACACACTTTGTTTACGAATATATGGAAGAGAACACTTTTATATAGAAGTTTATTGAAAACAATTTTTGTATTTCTTCTGGTGCTAGTCTTATATCTGGGACTGCATGTTTGATTCCTGATGCTATAAAAAAAGTTTAATATAAAATGGGTCCAAATCTAGTTTGCCGATAGCTCGTGAAAGGTTATCACTCCATGCATGTCGACTTTGACAACTTGTATGAAAAATCGTGAATTACATGCCTAAAAATTTGGAATTTATATATAGGTAATTACCCCAAGAACGCTTTGCTAATGTAAATACATCGCAAGTATTGCTCTCTAGTAACCTCTTTAATTAACCAGCTTTTGTATCATAATTTATTATTACCGATGTACATTATCATGTCTAAACCATGAGATATTTGAATAACAGTTTAACCTAGAAAAAGAAAAGACAAATCTGAAGGAAAATATGGATGATGATGGGAATAGTTAAACGAGGAATATTTTGGGATAAAAAAATCTTTTTAGTTTTATCTTAAAGCACTAAGATTGGCTTTCAAGAGTATGAGACCATTCTGCAATTGGAATTTAAATTGATACAAAGAATAGTCAAGTATAACACTATATATCCAATTTTACTCTATAGCAGTGGTCCCCAACCTTTTTGTCGCCGCGGACCGGTCAACGTTCCATAATTTTACCGCGGCCCACTGGGGGGCGGGGGACATTGAATGTAGTTTTTTTTTTTAATTTAATAACAATATATTTGTACAATATATAATAATAAAATTTACAACTGTGGTACATAAGTTATAGTGACAAATAATAGTAGAGAAAACACAAGGTTTGTGGGAAAAATGAAGAAAAAATATATAATAACAATGAAGGGTTATTAAGTTTGGATTGATGGGTATTTTCAATATTTTTAAGGTTCAACGGAAGGTTGAAAGTATTTTTTTCCAAGATAGAGAAAAGAATTTTGAGAATGCTTAGGGTTTAATATCGGGATTTTAATGTTATTCTGATATCTTGCAGATATATTAACTTGAAAGTTATTTATCTATTTTCTTTAAAAGTTTTGATGTTGAAGTTTTATGTGTTTTGATTTAATATTTTCAATTGAATCGTGTTTAAACATGCCTTTAAAATAAAATACAGTTACCCCTTAAAAATGAATAAAAACAGATTTAATATTTTAACTTAATGCCAAATCAATGAGAACCCTGAGCTTGCTTCATTGAAACGAGATGGTTCCATCTGGGGGTAATAGGAGATTGTGACACCCGAAGTGTCTTGCTTATGTCCAGTTTATTTCTTCGTTTTGTTTTGGTTGCTGTCACTGCAGAAAACCCCGCTTCACATAGATAGGATGTCGGAAATGGCAATAGGGATTTTAGTGCTGTGGTGGCAATCTCAGGGTATTCCGCCATGACTCTAATCCAGAACACCGGCAGAGTTGTTGTCTCGAACACGTATTGTCGGAAGGTTGGTGGTAACTTAGCGTGAAGGGGTTTTCAACGGAATAATTATTTTCAGCTATAATTAAGTTTTATTGGGTATGTTCGATTTTTCAAAAGTAATTTTGATTTTTAAGCAGGCCCTTGCGCGGCCCAGTACCATTTGGTCCACGGCCCGGGGGTTGGGGACCACTGCTCTATAGCATTGCTTTGGATCCTGAAGGTATTCACATTGAATTGATTAGAGGCATTTGAAATTCGATAAAGAAACTTTGTACAGACTTAGTGACTAATTTTAATATACTCATTAGAGCTGATACTCAAACGGTTCAAATATTCAAGTCCATAACATATCAATTTGAAACACGTCTTACATGGTGAGAAGTGTGGTTTCCTACATCTCATCATGAAGGGTTAAAGAGGCATTGGGAGAAGACATTTCTTGGCAGTTTATGTTTACAGATTATTTTAAAAGAATATAGGCAAACAATTAATTTTCTTATACACAAAATAACAAATTTTTATAGAAGACAGGGGAGGCTAGCGTTGTCTGGGATTTTAATGAAAGAAAATTTATGAAAATTATAATTTATTTTATTTTGTATCACAAATAACACATCGATCAATAAGTTCCGGGACTAACTACTAAAACATTTGTTTGCCAAAATTCTTCTTTATTCATCAAAATAGTCCTCCTTAAGAGCGATACATTCATTCCAGCACTTTCCTAATTTTTCTATGCCAGCCGTGTAGAACGATTTATCTTTGGTTTCAAAATAGACATTAGTTTCGGCAATCACTTCTTCATTCGAGCCAAATCTCTTTCCCTGGAGCATCTTTTTGAGGTCTGCGAACAGCCAATAGTCGCTGGGGGCCAAATCTGGAGAATACGGTGGGTGCGGAAGCAATTCGAAGTTCAACTCATGCGATTTGGCCATCGACTTGTAACACGGTGCATTGTCTGATGAAAGAGAACTTTTTTCTTCATATGGGGCCGTTTTTTTGCAATTTCTGTCTTCAAACGCTATCTAATATTCGTTATTGATGGTTTTTCCCTTTTCAAGGTGATCGATGAATATTATACCATGCGCATCCCAAAATACAGAGGCCATAACCTTCCCGGTCGACTGTTGAGTTTTTGGTCGCTTCGGATGGCTTTCACCGGCTGCTCTCCACTCAGCTGACTGCCGATTTGATTCCGGATGGTGGTGGATCTAAGTTTCATCCATTGCCACATACCGATGCAAAAACTCCTGTTTATTTCGTGTAAACAGTGCCAAACAGCGCTCTGAATCATCGATGTGTTGTTGTTTCTGTTCAATTGTGAGCAAACGCGGCACCCATTTCGAAAAAAGCTTTTTCATGACCATTTATGTTCATGCAAAATAGTGTAAACACTACCAAATGATATCTTCAGGATGTCAGCTACCTCACGCAACTTTACTTAGTGATTTACCATCACGATTTTGAGTTTTTTTATGTTTTCTGGTGTAACAGCCTCATTTGGACAACCAGAGCGTCCAGCATCAACGATGATTTGTGTTTGTACGACCGCGTTTGAAATCAGTAGACCACCGACAAATGGTTGTTTTCGACGGAGCAGAGCCAGGATAACACTTTTCAAGCCATCACTGAGTTTGAACGGTATTTTTTCCCATTAAAAAGCAGTTTTATCAACACACGAAATTCGGTTTTTTCCATTGTTTTGCAAATAGCAAAAGTAGCATCACTAAAACCACTGTAACTCAATGACACAATGTCATGAAAGTTTGACACGTAACTTCGTAAGGTTGGTACTAAGTGAGAATGGTATGGATTTGTTATTAGAGGCGCCATCTGTTGATTAGTCCCGGGACTTATTGATCGGTGTTAAATAGCAAAAAACATTTGTTTCAATATGATCCAGGCACCCAAAAATAAGATTATTGCATAACTTTTTTCACTGTTCCAACAAAATGTTAAGTAACACTTCATTTCCAAAGTAGGAATGTTACTACTTTTTACGTAGTTGCTTGAGAATCATGCTATTTAAGATGTCATGACATACATTGCACTTATTTGGGGAACGGCAACAAAAAATATGTAAAAAGGATTCAAATATTGCAAACAAGGTCAAACTTGTGCTAGGTATGGTGGGTGAGCACAAAACTGATAACACAGGTATTCCCATGATAACAAAGTACATCATCCACCAGTCCAAGTATTTTTATGAAAAAATAACCCGCTGACCCCAACTCCTGTTAACCTACTGACAGATTACGACGAAACAGCACAGTACATTGACAAACACTCTTCAAGGATCCGCCATCCAAATCACCAAATAAAAATCAGTAAAAAGCAAAGTTTCTGAAAAGATGCAAGTTATTAAATCTATAAAACTGCCATTCACTTCAGATGTAATAGTCATATGGCTCAACTCTGTCCAGATCAGAATTACCAATTAGATTGAAAAGTAGTTGTACCAGTGCTACTGTTGCAAGGTAGCTTCAACACTAGTAATACATGTTAGATGAAACCATGTACAACACTAGTAATACATGTTTTTATCTAGAATTTGTGGTATCCTAGCAGGATTCGAAATATATTTTTTTAGAATTTTGTACTCATACAAATTTATATTTTAAATTTCAATCAGATATGAGGAGGTAATATTAAAAAAAGAACATGTCGACCAAATCAGAATGTTGGAAAATCGCAAAAAACTGATTACATTAAAAATATATGACATATGAATTCATTGTAAAAATATCTGCAATCCTTAAAATCGCTTAAGGTGACTTGATTTGTTTAAAATCGAATCATAATAATTAAAATAGTTAATCTAGTTTAAAATATGGACATGATCCTTTTTGAGTGAACAATTCTACTTTAATCTTTTTTGATTGAACAGGTCTGGGACATGATGTTTTTTGTTCGATTTCAAAAATATTATACAGGTGTTGCAAAAATAATAGGGTAATTTATTTTAATTTTAATCAAATAAAATAAGTCAAGTGTTACAAAATAACAAGAAATATTACTATAAATATATGTAGCTGTATAATGACATTACACTGCAAGTACGATTTAAAACTAACAGTTGCGGGTGAACTGGTTTGAAGTTAAGACAACCGGAAAGCTGTGATTGGTCAATTCGGACATGATCTTTTTTGATTGGTTTGAAGTCTGGACAAGATTGTTTTTGAAAAAATACTGGTTTTTTATTATGATTTTAAAATGATTTATGTGCTCTTTTCATTCAAATGAAAATGTTAAACGGCCCCATACCATCATCGATAAGAAAAAAATTGCTTTATCAACTCATTTTTTGTATCCGATGGACATGATATTTTTTTGTTACCTCCTCATATATCAAACAGCTTGGGATTTCGTGTATGATGAACATTTGACCCTGATAACATGCAATGGGTGTGCATTGTAAGTGTGTTACATATATTGATCAGGCCTTAACTTTATAATAATCTTTTTCTGGATATGACTTTCAACTAAATATACTGCAAACTTTCGGACTAACTCAAATTCCACTTGAACCTCTTTTTAAACTAGGATTATTAATGTCAACTCTGATTGTAAAGATTACAATAATGTCTGAATTAGAAATAATATTTTATTTTGCACAATTTCGCCACCTAATGCCGTCTATGGTATCTTACTGGACTCAATTTTCAGAAGAGTTATTCTGGAGATAAATAAAAAAAACCCTACCAAGTTTGGTTGTGATTGCTGTAAAGGTGATCAATTAGGTGCAGTCCTTTGGTGTTTTTTCAATTCGTGTTTTTTCAAATCATTTTTTTGTAAAAATCTTTTTCCACAGTGTGAGCAAACGTATGGTTTATCTCCACAGTGAATCATAATATGCTTTTTCAAATCACTTTTTTGTCTAAAACTTTTCTCACAAAGTGAGCACTCGTGTGGCTTCTCTCCACTGTGAATCATCAAATGATACTTAAAATGAGTTTTGTGTTCAAAGCTTTGTCCACATTCTGAGCAATTATGTATTTTCTCTCTTTTGTGAATAATTTTATGTGCCTGTAAACTTTCCTTTAAGTCAAAACTTTCTCCACAAATTGAGCAACCATGTGGCTTCTCTATATTGTGAAAGATAAGATGTTTTTTTAATTCATATTTTCGTGCAAATTTTTTCTCACACTCGGAACAACTAAATGGCTTCTCTCCACTGTGAATCATGAGATGTGTTTTTAAAGCTTCTTTTTGTCCAAATTTTTTCCCACACTGTAAGCAACTGTGTGGCTTTTCTCCACTGTGACTCAATAGATGTTTCTTCAAATGTTCACTGCGTAGAAATCTTTTTCCACATTGTGAGCAACTATATGGTTTTTCACCACTGTGAATCATTAGATGTTCCTTTAAATGTGACTTTTGAGCAAAGATTTTACCACACTGTGAGCAACAGTATGGCTTTTCTCCACTATGGATCAATAGATGCGTTTTTAAATGAGCTTTTCTTAAAAAGCTTTTCTCACATTCCGAGCAACTATGTGGCTTTTCACCGCTGTGAATCATTAGATGTTTGTTTAACAAACCTTTTTTTAAAAAGTTTTTTCCGCACTCAGAACAACTATATGGCTTCTCTCCATTGTGAATCGGAGAATATATTTTCAAGACATTTTTTTCCCCAAACTTTGAGGAAATATGTAGCTTATCTCTCCTCTGACTTAATAGATGTTTCTGTGAATGTTCATTGTGTGTAAATACTTTTTCAGATTGTGTATATGAATTCTCTCTATTGTGAATCATTAGATGTGCTTTTAAATGTTCAATTTTAGTAAATGTTTTTTCACATTGTGGGCAACTACGTACTCTTTCTCTTTTGTGAATCATTCGATGTATCTGCAAACTTTCTTTCGATTCAAAGCTTTCTTCACATATTGGGCAAGTATATGGCTTCTCTAAATTATGAATTTTAAGATGCTTTTTAAATCCATCTTCTCGTATAAAGGTTTTTCCACACTCGGAGCAACTAAATAACTTCTCTTTATTGTGAATCAAGAGATGTTTTTTCAATGTTTCTTGTAGTTCAAATTTTTCCCCACAATGTGAACAACTATGTGATGTTTTTCCAAGGTGACTCAATAGATGTTTCTTTAAATGTTCATTGCGAAGAAATCTTTTTCCACATATTGAGCAACTATATGGCTTTTCGCCACTGTGAATCATTAGATGTGCCTTTAAATGTGATTTTCGAACAAAGTTTTTCTCACACTGTGAGCAACTATGTGGTTTCTCTCCACTATGTATGAATAGATGCGTTTTTAAATGAGCTTTTCGTAAAAAACTTTTTCCACATTGTGAGCCACAATGTGGCTTTAAACCGCTGTGAATCATTAGATGTTTCTTTAATAAACTTTTTTGATTAAAGCTTTTCTCACACTGCAAGCAACTATGCGGATTTTCTTTTTTGTGAGGTATTTGAGAAGCCTTTAAATATTCCAAGTGATCTCCAGGAGCAGGTTTTCTTTCTGAACTCATGACTTGTTCTAGAAGTTGAATATTTTGGATATTTGACTCATTACCTGATGATCTCTCAGAATCTGAAATACAACATAATCGTGAGCTTTAATATTTTAATTTTACTAAGTCGCTTCAAATGAGGAAATATGATTTTAATTTAGCAATTCAAGAATGCAGGTGCAGGCTTGAATTTCTTTTTCTCCCTTGAGCATTAAATATAAATACAGAGTACCCCATCTATGAGAACCTGCCTTGCTTATTCCACATTATCCCTGGAAACAAAAGAAGAGTCAAGAGCTACAATGGAAAGAGAAAACCTACTCTCCAACTGGGTTGTATCTATCTTAATTGCAATAAAATGTCTATATCTTTTTTTAATATATAGGTAATTCACCCACACTAGGATGATTTGTGCCATCACGTTTAAAGCCAAAAATGCTTTTATTATAAGAGAGTAAGTACAATAAATAAGTATATAAAAACAACAATTTTTAGATAATTTATAACTTCAGCTGATTCTTCAAAGAAATAAGAAACGCAACATTCATTGGATGTGGCAAAGATTTCATTTAGTAAATTGAATTTGTCATGTAAAGGACAACCAAAACACATGTGATCTATATCTGATCATTTAGACCACACTCGTAGCCGGGGTCCTCTACAGAAGTCATTCTGTAAAGGTAACTTGCCACCACGTAGTGGCTTATTTTCAAGTGAAACTGACACTGCCATCTTGTTAATTCTAATTATATTAAACCACGGTTTCAAAGGGATAGATTATTGGATTAATTTATATCTCGAGCCCTTATTTACCAAGTTATTTTAGTTCAATAAAAAATCCAATAGATTATACTTAAAAAAATTCTATCTCTGTTGTTCGAGGGTGTTAGTTTTTTTGATAATCTAAGATTAAAAAAGACATACATAATTTCATCCTTAAAGTAATAAATGTCATCCTTTTAATGGATTTGCACAATTATATCATTAGAGAAAGTGTGTCAAAGTGTGACTTTGTTGATGACTTGATTCTATGGGCTGAAACCCCTGAATACCTACGAGAAATGTTCTATTTGATGATAAACATGTCTAACGTAGACAATTGAGTTACATTAGGATGGAATGAGCATTAATAGAAACTGGAAACTAATAAGTTAATCTATTAGGTGTTAACATAAGTTGTGTCCATTTTTTTCCAAATTTAAAAATGAGCACTAAAAGTAAAACAAAATGGTAAAGGTTATACGTCATTCGAAAGAAAATTTTCTGCTCTACAAGATATTGTGTTTGCTTTTACGTTATATATATTATTTTATTTGATTACAAGCCTTCAAAATGGAATGTCAAGTAGATGAAAGTGAGCATTTTCGACACCTCCTTCTGTTCGCGTTCAATCGAGGGAATAATTGGGAAGTCCTGCCTGCCAATTGGGAAGTCCTGCCGCACCCTCCATATTCTCCAGACTTCGCGCCGTCGGATTTCTACCTTTTCTCTCGTTGCTTTCGGACAATTTGCGCAGCGTTTCCTTCAATAATGACGTTGAATTGCGAACATGGTTTGACGAATTGCTCGAGTCAAGACCGGATGGTTTTTATCACACAGGCATTGAAAAACTTGTAGAACGTTGGCTAGAAGTTGTAAATAATGAAAGAAAATACATTATTGACTAATTTGTTGTAATTTTTTTTGTGTCCTCTTGTTCTCTTCATTTGGAAAAAAACGGACACAACTTATGTTAACACCCAATAGAAAAATATCTATAGTTTGAAAAACAAGGAAAGAATGTATCAAGATGTATCCAGTTGGGATGAACCACATTTGGAAAACTAACAAATGTCCTCAAATCAAATATACCTAAAAATGCAAGTCTTTGACCAATGTGTAATGTAAATTATGGAGTCGAAATCTGGATATTTACAATGGAGTTCATACACAAAATGGGAGACCGAATCCGGATAAAAGGTAAAGAACAAACCTCTCGGATGTAAGAACTTTGTCTAAGGTATGTGTCATCTGGGAGACATGCATTTTTTACCGCTTAGTATTTTGAGGTATTTGAAAAAAATGGTTATACATTCTACCTCCTATGCCGAGGCTCGCTTCATTCGGAATGAGCCCGCTTTGTTATAAGAGCAGTACTCAGGTCAGACTTGTATGTCACTATGTACCACCCACATCGAAAGTGTATTTGGTCTATTGACCAAATATTTTAATAAATATATTTTATGTATTAGATTTGAAATAAGATTTTTTCAGTCACTTTTTAAGCACATGCCAATGATGGAGTGAGTCTAACATTAGTTTGTAACTGGTTTTCGAGTCTCACTGCATGGACGATGTGAAAATAAAAATGAACTGGGAAAGCCAATAAACAATTTCTGTTTGAGCGTAGCACAAGTCCATGATCGAAGACACTAAAAGAAAAAAAATGCTGAATATTCTAGGCGAGATAAGAGGAGGCGACGGGATAGTTAAGGATATTATGCAAGACAGTGTGTGAATTTTGCGTACATTTCTCACATTCAACCAGTTCAGCTTTTTCTGGTATGAAGTGATGTGATCGTACTTTCTCACATTAAAAATAAATCTGACCAACATTTTGAAAATGCAGTAATTTGTCCAGTTGTTCCTCCGTAATATCCAAATAACAGACGTCCACATAGTACAAAATTGGAAAGAGCAGACATTGCACTAACAAAATTATTATTTTGGTAGGGAATCTTTGCAACACTAAGGGAAATGAAGGCTGAAGATCTCTAATTGACTGAATATGACAAAATTTGCCCTCTAATTTTGTAATTTGCTTTATAATTTTGTATTCTCATTGCCCTTGAGATTTTTTCCTGCTCAAGTTTTTTATTGTCATGTTGAACTACTAATATTGGTTGAGAAAAATATATTTTAAAGGGATGACGATTTTTTGTCTAGTAAATCATACATCTGGATGACAGTGCGCTTACTCCAATCAACATACTCAGCACTGAATCAGGTCGGTGGAAAAGCAGACAAGTAATGCAAAGCAGACAAGTAAGCTCTACATATACAATAATTATCAATCATATTTTTTCATTTACTCTATTCTCACATTTAAGAATTAGTAGTAGTGTATAAAAAATTTTTTTTTTTTAAATAAATTATATTTTATTACACCTTTCTTTGAAGTTTCTATGAGTTCTGTACCTCAATTTAAGCAGATTCTAATATTCTGAACATATCTTGTCATTTTCTTTAAATTTCTTACTCTGGTTTGCGCAATTATTTTTTATCTTATCTACCGTGTAAATTGAGGGATGGGTGTATTATTGGGTTGTCTGGAAAGTAATTGTGTATTTTTAGGTTAAATTTAAATGAAAAATTGGAACAAATGCTTTTAGATGACAGTTTTTGATTCTTTGTCGTAGAATTCTGGTTATATTTGATCAAACTCTTGATTCGGTTGTCATCTTCGAGTGTCATATCGCCATTATGGAATTTTTTAAACCACTTTTGATACACACCATTGCCTTCTTCCAGCACACACTGTACATGTATGGTATGTGTCACATTTTTTTCAATTGAAAACACGTTATTTTGTTCTATCTTCAAAATGATGTAAAAGAAACCACTGAAACAATTTGGGTAAATAATGGTCAAACAATGCACTAAACCATTACCTTTCATACATGCATTTGCATGTTTGGAATGAAATTAGCAATGAAAATTTTATTTTAACAACATCTGAGATGTGCAAAACTACTTTCTGAACAACACATAAATAGCTTTAACTGTGATGTGAATGGATAGTTGGTAATTTATTTTGTTGATAAATAAAGTACGAAGAGTATGACTAATGTTATAATCAAACTTTGTAAGATGGTTTTAAATGGCTTTACTTGGTGGTGCTGACAAATGGATGAACTAAGTGAACTTTGGTTATAAAAAAAATTGGCAAAAATAAGAAACTTACTGTCGTCAGTTTGACTGTGTCCAGTCGCTGTACTGCAGACTTCAGAGGACATCACCTCAATATCAATCTCCTTTTTGACTTTAAGTAGCCTAAACTCTGCCCGAAGATGCTCTGTATCTATAACCTCTTCATCCACTGTCATTGATTCCAATTTGGTTTTTTGTTCTTGGCAATCCATGTTATACTTCTAACAAATTTTATAGTTTTAAGGATGGTAATTTTATATGTAGCTGAAAATACAAATTTATACTTGTCAAGATGGTTTTTAAACTGGTTAAATAGCAACGTACTCACTACACTATTGGCCAGTTTGTTTCAAGACTCGATTAGCAAAAGAATGTTTCCTCTGATTATTGTGGAAATTAGTTTAACTGATGTACTGTCAAATGTGTTTTAATAAAATAACTCCGAGTTCTGAGCAATCATAATGACTGCTGAAGATCTTATAACAACCATCCAGTCTCATTAACAAAATATTTGTGTTGTCATCTGAACGAAAGCTTTCTTTATTCAAGTACTGTAAAAATTCCACAAATAAAAATATGAAATAACAAAATAAAAATTGATTTTCCAAGTTACATTACAAAGTCTTTCAATATTGACAACTGCCAAAATAATTGGGCAATGAACAAAATGTTCTGAACTAAAATTCTTAAAAAAATTACAATTTTTCATTGTTTTAACAAGTGTTGGTACCTTTGGCTTTGCACTGCGCGTATTAACGTTGATTCTGTGTCATTCAATACGCTTAGCTATAAGCTATGTTGTTATTTCAATTGGTATATGCAATTCAGTAGTTTGTTTACGTAAAATCGTTTGAACGGTATGTTAACTGCGTTTGTCTTTCCTATTCGTGTATACATGTGAATATAAAATACAAACGCCATTAAACTCAATAATACAGCGTTTTTTAAAGTAATATAATAACCTCGAAATGAATGTATATTTACTGACACTAAACACATATGTTAACTAAAGATATCGTGTCGTACTTACATTGAAATGTCCTATTTAATACTCGCAATTAGATATGCTCTAATGGACACAAATAACAAATAACTTTAGCACTGACAGCCAAAGACAATTTTATTCTTCTTGAATAATGGCTTTGATCTTCTATAATATAGAGGAGTAGCCAGAGACAATACATAATGGCTGCCACAAATAATACTTCTTGAATAATGGCCGTGAGCTCCTACGAATGAATGAATAATATAAAAATAATATTATATTATTCATTTTCATTATTATGACGGAGTATACGCCAGTGTCAAGTCATAACATAGATTACTGTTTGCTTCTTCTTCTTGAATATTGACATGTGAACTTTTATACATGGAGTATACATCGATGGTGATGATACGCTATTGTTAAGTAATGATGGCTAGGAAGCAATTAGAAATAATACATTTAAATGGAAGTAATTTTATCTCTGGAAATTGGTTAGACGGGGAATAGATTTTTTTGTATAGCAATTAATGGCATGGAAATACAATCCCAGGTTCGTACTTTTCTATCATTACGGACAGTTTACATCTTTCTGTAAAGTAGCGACGAGCCCTCTCGGCGGGGAAAACTACTCACGACAACTCACGTCACTCTCGCGTTATTATTATACATTTAAAATTACTAACAGAATAATATTTTGACTCTTTTAGCGTGTTAAAATATTCAACTATGTAAATTAATATTAAAATAAAAAAATGACGTACAAGAAAATTTTGTAGTGTCAATATTTGAAAGGAAGCGGAATGAAGACATCAGAAATAAATATATGAATAAAATGGATATTTTAAGTAAGATGAAAAAAGAGCTTTAAGATGGTTTGAACAAGTGGAAAGAATGAATGATAAAAAAAAATTACTAATCTAGTATACGGGTTAGAAGTGCAAGGTGTGGGTGGAAGAGGTAGACCGAGGAAAACGTGACTGGACCAAATTTTAAAAGAAGGTAAAATGAGAAGTATGAATAACAGAAGATTGGCCATGACGAGATGTATGAATATTGAAGAGGCAAAAGGTGTGTCCTTGGATAGAAAAGTTTCAAAATAGGTTCTCTCTGCCTACCGCGTAAGGGACACGACGTGATGATATGTATGTACCATAATTTTTTTTACCTATTTTAAAATATACTTGATTGTAATATGTTAGTCAAATTTGTTTTTATCACTAATTTAAATTACAGTAAAAATGTTACTATCCAGGGTCGCATTAATTAGGCTGTGGATTAACTGAGGCAGTAAAAAATATGATTTTTTTATAACTTCGAAATAATATTTAAAATGTTATGAAAAAATGAGAATTTTTATTGCTCGTGTGAATCCACAACTCGATTAATGCGACCCTGGCTAATCAAGTCTATTGTATACCCTCATTTTAATTTAATCTCTTGATATAAATATGTTATATTTGTTGTCTAATTTTCATTAATATTTGAAAATTGTCAAAAAAGATTTATTTAAAAATGTTGAAATTTCATATTTTCTTTTGGTTATAATATTTTATAGATGTATAATGTCGAAAAACACTCTTGAAAGGCGAATGACGAAAAACAAGTAAGAAAAAAGAAGTGAAAGTGAATTTGCATAAATGTAGGGATTATTACTGAACATTCATTGCCATAGTTACTGTTGACAGAGTAATAACCATATCTTAGCAACTGTAAAGGATTTATATTATAGTGATACTTAAACCCTAGTAACCATAAATTGTTATATTACAATAACAACGTGAGTTTTGGCAACCAGTTTATTAACATTGTTCTTGAAAGTTCCACGCTTCAAGATGGTTCAATTATTTGTCAAGAAGGGTGATGAGCCTCAATTTTTATACCAGACTGTCAATACAAAGTCTGTTGATGAAGTAGTTAAAGAGTGCACTGAGATTTACAATGGTAGACTCAAGATAAGCAGGATTTGTTATGGTAATTTATGTAGCAATGTCAATGTCTAAATAATATTTTTTCAAGTATATCCTTCTATCCAAGCACACAGTTCTTGCCTCATTCCCATTCATACATCTTGTTATACATATATACATATCATTACACTGTGTCGACACAAATAACATATCTCTAAACTTTTTTTATCCAAGCACACAACATTCACCTCCTCCACATTCATACACCTCATCATACAAAATCTTATATTTTCATACTTCTCACTTAATTTTCTTTTAAAATCTAGTCCATTTGATCCAGCTACGTTTTATTTGGTCTACCTCTTTCCCACCCACCTAGCACTTCTGTCTTATACTCCCTTAGTCATTCTTTCCATGTGTCCACACAACCTTGTGTTCTTTAAAGAAACACTAAATGTTCTTTCAAACCGCATTCTTTCCTAACACTCTCATTGAATATTATATCATAAATTGTTTTATCTTATATTCTAAGCAATACCCACATTTATCTCACTTTCAAAGCTTTTTTCCATATTTAAGCTTGTACATCCTTATGCTGGAACTGAAATGCCATTGTAAGCAGTCAAATGTACGTATCTGGAAATACTAAAGTTGGCAGACATTATAAAATCCACTGTTCACTCTATTGCCTGCTGCTATAATTTTTTAGTAGCCCAACCTTTCTTATCCAGAGTCGGGATGAGACATTTTGGTGATTGTGGCACCTATTCGAAAATACCCTCTGATAATAATAAGTTGACATTATTTTTCTAAATACTTAAGGAAATGGGTAGAATTGCTCTAAAATTTTCGCTTGATAAAAAAAAAGTGCATTTTTCCCTTAATAAAAAAAGGTTTAAATTGGGGGCGTATGGTCATTTTACCCTACAATATAAATAATCCATGGGTAAAAATTAAAATGTAATTAATAACTTTATTTTTCGTGTTGTCAGGGCAGCAAAATTAATAACTTTATAGATATTGTTTGTTGTTTGAAATCAAATGTTTGATAGAGAATAGCCATATCTGATAATCTTTCTTATCCAAGAGAACATCTCAAATAAGTTTAGATTGTCTTTACTTTACTAAAAAAAAATTCAAATGATACTACAGTCAAGGATATTGAAAAAAATAAAATAAACGATTTTTAATTATTTTATGTTACTTTTTTTTTCATGGCTGATTTTGATTCTCAGTTATCCCACCCTTGTCCTGGTTTTATTTATTATTTGTTCTTATTTGAAAATATCTGTAATACGGTAAAATACATAAAACATGCAGCGTAGAATGGCAAGATATTACAAAATAAAATATCATTTTTTTAAATGCAATTTATTAGAACAGAAAAGAAAATAATATAGCAACAATTAAAAAAATGCGGAGGTCATGGTAATAATAGCGTATTGGTGAGTACGACTTATATGTATATAAATTCGTGATAATGTAGATGGATGTGCATTACACAAGACTACACAAATCGCATTAGTTATACTCATATATTCACTCTTATAATGCGACTTGGGGGCTAAAAAAATTAGATTTTTGGTAGGTGCAGGTATAACTAAAAATATATATACATATAAAATATATAAATAATTATATGAGCAAACCAAACAAATAAGTCAACGTAAATATAAATTAGTTATAGCTTACAGTGGATATAGTGTGCACAGGGGAAGCTCCTATGGTTCTCCTTATGCACGCTATATTCACTGTAACCATATCAAAATCTCAGCCAGTCCTAAGTACTTAAGAAAATCTTTTACAGAGAGACACACGTTTAATTTTGTTTTTTTTTAAATAATATAAAGTTTTACATAAATTTTTAGTAAAATTATATTACAGAAGTAGAAGAACTTGCTAAACATGGGACAATGCTGCCTCCTGAGATTCTTGGCTTGACACCAGAACAAGTGATGGAATTGAAACTGACGGATCCATGGGCTGACAAGTGTGCTCCTGCTGGTTGGGTGCAGAATGATGATCCTGTGGGACGCCGTTGCGGACATCAGCCTACGTCACAGCAACAAAAGGTGTTGATGGGAGCCGTGGAGAAAGCTAGGGAGATGGTTTCAAAGGTACTTCATCCCTTCTTCTTCTGCTGAGATGCTCATATTTTGATGTATGTTGATAATCATCGTCATCATTATCTCATACATTCCATCAGAAACACATGGATACTGTGAAGTCAGGTGATTCACCTTGAAGCAAGTAAAGAAAAAGGAGGGTACATTATTTTATACTACTCAGCAAATGTTAACAAAAATGTCGGCGGCCATGGTTATCATTCATAATAAACTAGCAGGCACCCTGTGTTCAATTCCTGGTCAATTCACTTTCAAACTGTTTTTTTCCCACTAAATATTTAACAATTTATTGCCAACATATTTTTTTAATAGTAATATTATAAATATATCCGACGTTTGTCCTTATAATGCAAGAAAAACATAAAATTAGGGAGAAAAATAGATATAAGGCAAATACAAGAATAATAAATGTTAACAGAGAAGGAAAATGAATTATAACATTTGATAATTGAATTATACATGAATGTGAAGAAAAAGATCAGAGAATGCATATTGTGAAATTCTGTCATAGTGATAGAAGATGAAAAGAAAAGTAAATTGCATATTGGGGGTGAGCAATGAAAAATTCGGTCATAGTGATAGAAGATGAAAAGAAAAGTAAATTGCATATTGGGGGTGAGCAATGAAAAATTAGAACGAGATGAAAAATCTGAAAAGTAAATGTAATAGTAATGTCTGCACAGAGAAGAATATGTGGTGTGCCAATGTATGACATAATAGGAAATGTTATGATTAAAAATGAATGTGAGCTAAAATCTGCATTAAGTAGAGTGTGAGTTACTGCAATGAATAGAGTTGTTTTTTTAATTTTATGAATTATTGTTATTTTGTGTATTTTGTATGGTTCAACTTTCAGAAATTGTGTGGTGCTGGAAAGGATTTGACTAGAGCTGATGTAAAGAGGGCTGTAGAAGAGTTGTCTGGAGCCGTGACCATAGTCTATCCCATGGGTCTACCACCCCATGATCCCGTGCGCCAAGAGTTGGAAAATAGAGAGGATTTGGAAGGAATGCAGGTATAAAAATGTATTCAAAATAATAATTACACAGATCTTCAAGGTTAATATTTAATTTTTTTTGTTCCCTTATTTTTAATTTAACTTTTTTTAGTATATATCATATTTTTTAAAGCATCTTATGTTATAAGGAAAATATTTTTTAACCTTTGTAACTGCAGCCCTTGTTAATAGGTATAATATATATATTAACATATTAAAAGCTCCACAGATTTTTTGTGATAAAATAATGTATAATATATTAAAATAATATAATGAGTTTATAAACTTACACTAATATAAAAAAACATTGATGATAAATAAACATTAATAAAAATAAATTACAAAACAATAAATTGGTTCTAAGAGATATTTTGTTATAGCAAAGGCTTGTAGATAGACCAGTGCATTGAATCTGTAAATCATGGCATGTATTTGTTTAAGATGCAATTTCTAATATAATTGTCAAATAAAATTTTCTATCTCTGAATAATTAGGCTTCGCTGGAAGTACTGGATCCTGCCACAACAGTAATTTGGTTTTGTGGTAAGCAGCTATTACCTGGAGCTCCTCTCAGCAAGCAGCTTGGTCCTAATGATAAATGCAAGGTGAGGACTTTTTTTAAGATTCCTCCATATTTTTAACTTTTATTTATTTATACAAAAAAATACAAAAATTATTATTGACATCAAAGAAGTATTATATAATAAATAAAAGACAAACCCATAGTAAGAGACCTTTACACAATGAGATAGCAAACAAATATAATTTACAAGAATAACTTCTTTATTTCACTTTCCAGTCATATGAAAGTTCACACTATCCCAGCAAGAATAACTTCTTTATTTCACTTTCAAGTCATATGAAAGTTCACACAATGCCCATTCATTCAAATCTATTTAGTCTTGTTATACAGGCATTATACAGTATGAATAACATATTTTGTTTGTTCGGTTAACAAGGAATGTGTATTCTGATAAACTGAATTACTCACAGTTTCGGAATGTGAAATATGAACAGAAAAACTTATGTACAGTACCCGGCGGTAAGTAATACACATCGAGCTATAGAAAGAGACTGTCCGCCATAATCGACTAACTTCGGCTTTGTAGAGCGTTGTCTCTGCCATTCATACACGTGTTCCGCCGCGATTTGTGAGTCGTTGTCAAGCGTTCAAGTGACAGAGACGACGCTCTCTTTCTTAAGCCCGATGTGTATTACTTACCGCCGGGTACTGTAAGTATATTGTTTGCTGGATTCTTTTTTAATGAAAACTTTTATCTTAAATATTTTATTAAATCTTTATTTATATTTTATAAATCAAACATTTTTTTAGGTTTTAACAAATTATTCCACCAATCTAGCTAAGCCTCTCACACTTTTCGAGGTATCTGTACAGTACCCGGAGGTAAGTAATACACAGCGTTTGTAAAGCATCGTCTCTGTCACACGATGCGCTAACAGTCCGGCCTGGTAACAACTGACAAATCACGACGGAACACATGTATGAATGACAGAGACGAAGCTCTACAAACGATGTGTATTACTTACCGCCGGGTATTGTACCATAATGTTCTAAAGTCACTCATTTTTCTTGTGTCTGAAAAAGACTCTAAGACTCATCACTTCCAACAGCAGACTGGTATCTAACTCAGCATTTGGGATACGCAGTTTGAAGTTTATAAAATGTAAAAAGTCCGTCTATTTTATGTATCACTATGTTAGCAGTTTAGCTTCAATGTATGAGGTTTTCTATACATCAACCTGACAACCCTATCTTCTTCAGCCCCTTTAGGATGAGGGCCAAGAAGATTAATAAATTAATAAAAATTTGAATGTTTTTTTTTAAAGGTGGTCGTGAAACTCTGTAAGCGTGGAGAAGGTGCTCCGGCTCGGGAGCCGGTCATGTCTGAGGAAGACCGCAAACAGCTTATGCTTCACGCCTACCGTCGCCAAGAAGAATTCAAGGTATGAACCTAGAACATATTTATTTTTTTCAAAACTCTGCCTGAACTAGAGATAGAGAGCCTTTATTCGAACCATTGTAATCTTAAGCTGGAATAAATAAGGAAAGTATGTTTTTGCCAACTAGTTTGCATGCTAAAACACAATGACTACAAAAGAGAACACAATAAAGAAAGTTGAACTTATCACACAACAATCATATAGTTCGGAAATTCTAGGATGAGTCCTGTGACAGCTCACAAATTTGCCCCAATACAACCTTGTAACGATGTTCAGTAATTTTAATTATTTTATCAACTTTAATATAAGCCTCAATTCTAATAAATAGCAAGTTATTTAGGTAAATACATTACATAAGGTTGTATTGGGGCAAATTTGTGAGCTGTCACAGGACTCATCCTAGAATTTCCGAACTATAGCTATCGATATGCCAAAATTCATGATAGTTTGAAACACTGTGCATGTTATATAGTTAAAAAATTAATTGCTTTTATAATGTGGTTCTGTAAAATATATCATCTAAAGATTGTATTGTATTATACTTTTGTTGTATACAGTACAGCGTGGCTGGTTTATTGTGATGTAGAAATATCTCTCGACTGACGAGAAAGACGTGGCCTGGTGGTAAGACGCTTGTCTGCCGATCCGGAGGTTGCGGGTTCGATCCCCACTGGAATCCAGATTTTTTAAAAATAGAATTCTAGTCTGGTTTTCACTTAGGGCCCATTTAAACATCTTTCTGGTTGGTTGGAAGAGATTGCCACATGGCAATAAACTCGCGAGGTGAAATAAAAAAAAAAAAAAGGTTTTTAAAATGCTTTAAGGGAAAACCAGACTGAAAAACCAATTAAATAAATAAAAAAAATTATATGTTTCTCAAGAAAATAAAAATCCCATCACATCAAAATATCTTATCCTACAATTTATGTCAAACATAAAATCCGAGGTTAGATACTTAGGAGTATTCTTGGAAGAAAAATTAACTTACAAACCATTACATTGATTTCATTGTTCGCAAAAGCTGCGAAATTCTAGAATGCATTTTATGAGCCCCTAAAATAAATGTCTTTTATTTTATATTTGCATTCATCATGTCTTATTATTATTTAAGAAAACGGTATTATTTCTCAAATAAATTAAAAAAATTGTGTTTAATAAAATTAATAACAATAGGATTATTTATTTTTTGTAGGTAAGTGCATCTATCTGCCATTCACAGGATGATTGGTAAGTAAGAACCTTTATTTTTCAGCCATGTGATTAGTTTTTCCCCTCATTAATATTTTTATTTTGTTCAAGACTTGCATTAAGTACTGTTTATTGCTAGTAACATTTTTAGCTTGCTTCTCACTCTTTCTTTACCTTTCTTGCTATGCCTCTATTAATACATCCTTGATTATGTTGTTTATAGTTAAGGCATTAACGTTGTGGAGGTTTAAAGTTGTTAAAAATAAATTACAACATCCTTGATTACCTTGCAAGTATGTG